>CAMOHE010025716.1:0-25916 GCA_946598075.1 Artocarpus hirsutus | reverse complement strand
CCTTTCCCGCCTACGCGCATGAGGAACATGTTGTGGCTGTTCCACACGTGCATTTTCTATTCGGTCTATACTCACATGAAGCTGTTCTAACTCTCCTCTCAACAATTGTCTCATCTCCCCTATCATCACTTCCATGAGGATTTTTGGATCTGTTGCACCAGAAGTACCCTCAATAGTGTTCTTGCTGTTGTTTGACTTTTTTTTTCTGCAAAACAAAGTAAGAAACAATGCAAAGGACCTAACCACACTCCCTTACATGTTTCTCTCGTGAAATGGTTCACTCAATTTTACTCGTGTTTGCACTCAATACTTTTCGGCTTTTATCCACTCTAATACTCTCGCCTCTCATGCCTTTTTCCACTCATAAAATCTCACTCAGTTCCTATGAAACTAGTCAAATCAATATCAAAATTTCCTTGACGATTCACAAACAAATTACCAAGGAGGCTAAGAGTATACAAGCAATGATAATTTGGGCTTTCGGAAATCACACCCAAAAGAAACGAAATTTGAGCAAAAAATTTTGGTCTTGGTAGGGAATTCAATTTTGGGCTTCTTAAACCATGAATAACAAGAGTAAATCAAAAAAAATTTAAGATGGGTCTCCAGACTCTTTTTTTTTTTTTTTTGAATCCTCTTGTCTCTTCTTTCCCTTGTTTTTCTTTCTTTTCTTTTTTTTTTCTTTTCTTTTCTTTTCTTTTTGGATCCTCTTTTTTTTTTTTAACCCACATTTGATAATGGAAATCAAGACTCATGAATAATTGAAACAAACAAAAACTAAAGGAATGGATAAGCAAAACCTGATTAGAACCCTCGCTCTGATACCAAATGATACGAACCACGCCAAGAACTGCACGACCCTAACCAAAATTGGTCTCCAAGATCGAAACGCCTAATCGGATTTGAAATGGAATCGCGACCCGATGCCTAACAAGAAGCACGAACCTTGGTATGTGAGGACGCCACAATCAGTTATGGACGGACTGATTGATAAGTCTTTAAACACCACGAAATCTTTCGATAAGTTCGAATAGTTTGTTTAGGAACCGAAGAGAATTAAACCTCAAATTGTGTGTAAAAACTTGTTACCTTTGAATGAAATTCATTACAATATATAGTGGTTCCCCTTTGCGAATTTTGAGCTCCTAATTGCTCATGGAATTTCAGGCAAATCAATTACTAGCCAAAAAGATGCTCAATCTAAAGCAAATAAAGTAAGTTTCCTAAATGGCTTAAAAGCCTTACAATAATATAAATGCATGTTTTGTAAAAGAAAAGGAAACTAGACAATAATTAGGCAATTAGCTGATTCTTCTCGCCACTTGTCGCCTCAAATTGGGAAAGTAACTGAAATGGAAAGTAGTGAGATTATTTGCAGCCATAGGATTATTCGGTCCCTTCTAGAACTTGAATCACGTATTTGTTGGTCTGGATGTTACATGCAATTCCCTCAATGGGCCTCCATGCGATAGCTTGAGCCCAAGATGCTTGAATCAGCCCAATAAGCATTTCTTTGAATTTCTTCACACGAGCTCTCGTAACTGGACCAATGGGAACTTGAATTGGATCTAAATATGTCTCATCCCTTGTGCTCTTGCTTGTGCTATCGATGCCTTCATCACAAGTGCTCGCACCATATGTGCACGTAGGTCTTCGTAACACCAATATCATCATTTCACTTTAACCTTTAACTCCCCTCTACATCGGGAGTGGGTACGACAATTCCTTTACTACTAGTTATCCATTTGCCAGTCCAGCTATTTAGGTTATCATAGCATGCATGTCAATATACTTACATTCTAAGTTCAATACATATACACTTTTCAATTGTGTAACATACACAGGTATATTAGCATAGGAATACAAAGTGCATTACATATACACTATTTCACTTGTGTAACCTAAACAAGTATATTTGCATAGGAATACTAAGTGCAATACATCTGCACTTTAACCAACTATTTCATACAGTAGGTGGTTTAGAACTTACTTGTTTATACTACTCTAAAAAAACTGTCTTTAAGTCCCTTTGTAGTCCGCCTAGCTACCTGTCTGGCCAATTACATCGTTATTAGCCAAATTACCACTAATTGGCTATATGTTGGTATGGTATACTTATCGACTATTGGTTTAGACTACGTTTTCAATTACTTAAGGTTCGACTATTCTATCGATCCCTTCTATCTTATTATTTCTAACAAACAGAGGAAACATTTTCTTTTTAAAGTCCTTTTCTTTATTTGGGAGCACTTTGTGGTCCGTTTAGGTTATTTCATGAAAGATGACGTTTTTGCTCTTAATGGGCCGTTTCAAATTCGCATGCCTGATTGGCTACTTTAACACAAAACATCAGTTATTCATGTAAAAACAAATGCTCAAGGCGTCGGGTCACTTATTTGAAATGAGAATCCAAGTTTAACAAAACTTTGCGATTTTACCCCGAATTTGAAAATTTTGAAGATTTTGCTCTCGGGACCGACCATAATCTTTTTAGACCATTAGTCTCCATTTTTCAAGAGGATCAACTTTTCTAGAAACACCATACTAATTCTTTTGTAAAAAGACGTTTTTGCCCTTTAAAATTTTTTTTCTAAATTTTAACAAATTTCATCAAGCTCATAACTCACAAATGAAGGCTATTTTTTGACAAATTGTCTATAATTTTTAACATTTTGTCGAGATCTACAACTTTTTTGTTTTAACTTTTTTGAAATTCCTAATGTAAAGTGAAGTTTATTGGCTTTTTTTAAAATCTGCCAAGAGAAACATTTTCTTTGCAATTTAGTCCCAGGGTAATTTTTGAAAAAATCAGTTTAAAACAACATTCCAGCCACTATTTTTAGAGTTCCATACTTTCTCAAAAAATTTTCGTACCAAATCACCATTCTTTTCAAAACTAACATCAAAATTACAAAACTATCCTATTTTTATATCAACCAACAATTGTCACATTTAAACCTTAATTTCACCAACACTACTATCTCATAAACCATATACTCAAGAAATCCAATCACAAACTTTCTTGAAATACCACATGCCTTCTGATATAATCAAAATCAAAACAAAACCAAATAAACTTTAAGTTTTGAGATATAGAACTTACCCAAAAGAAAAATTTGTGATTCTTGGCCTTCCAAGGGCTTTTTTGAAAATTTTCCTAAGCATTTTTCACATGGGGAAATCATGAATTAAATTCCTCTCTTAACCCAAGAAAAATCCTAGGAATACTTGAAAAAAGTTTAGATTTTTGAGTCAAAAGTTGATAAAACCCCTTGAACTTTACTTCTTGAACTTAGTTGAGGCCAATTTTGTAAAGATTTGAACTTGAACAATTTTTCAAGAAACCTTTATGTGGTTGCCATGGGAGAGGATGAAGGAGAATGAAAAAAATTTGATGCCTTAAGTCTTTATTTTGAACTTATCTCTTGGGATATTTTTTAAAGAAAAAGGGTGAGTCACCATGGTAATCAAGTGGGTTACCAAGTGTCTGAGTATGATTGGGCCACATTTCATGTTATGATGGCCTAATCGCTGGCCTAATCGCTGGCCCAATCGCAATTCATTGGGTGTCCACTTGGTGGGCCCTAAAACTTTACATAGTGTAATTTTTCACCACATAGTATTTTCTTATGTTGTTGCAATAAAACCGGTGCAAGGTGCATTCTTAGACTGTATAAAATATCCTACTTTTCCTTTGGTTTACTTTCGGAACCCAAACATGGCATTTCTTATATCTATGTTTTTACTTAGCAGTGTTTTTTCACTATTGTAATGTTTTGGTAGACTTCTCTATATTATTTATACCTTAGTCACCCATTAATTTATATCACAATACTATAATTAGTTGTGATATAAAATTTATTTTATGGATATTATTTACAAATCTCTGAGTATTTAAACTCACAAAATCTGTATTTAGCAATATCTAACATTGCATCAGGTCTACATTGAAATTTCTTATTAACATTGTTTATTATATTTTATCGTAATTTTACAAAAGTACCATTTATAAGGGTAAATTTATTAATTAAATCCAATTGAATATTAGATTTTATTAATGAATTTCTCTTGATCATTATAATCTACCCTCCTTAGAAATTTTCATCCCCAAAAATTAAAACAATTTAGGGTAAACTCTCCTCATCTCATCTTCTTGTTCCCAAGTTGCTTCTTCCACCTGTTGATTTCGCCATAAGAACTTGACAAGTGGTAACTTCTTATTCCTTAACTCATTTTCTTCTTAGGCTAGAATTTGAACTGGTTTCTCCTCATAGGATAGATTTTCTTGTACCTCAATAGGCTCATGCTGAATTACATGTGAAGGATCAAGTACATATTTCTTTAGCATAGACACATGGAATACATTATGTACCGAGGCCATTTCAGGGGGTAGAGCTAATTTGTAAGCAACATTGCCCACACTTTCTAGGATTTCATATGGTCTGATATGCCTTGGGCTGAGTTTCCCTTTCTTCCAGAACCTTACTATCCCTTTCATAGGTGTCACCTTCAAAAAGGCCAAATCCCTTTCTTGAAACTCTAGTGGTCTCCCTTATTGATTAGCATAACTCTTTTGACGACTAAAAGTGTTGGAAAAATAGTACGGAGTGGAATTTTAAAAATTTTTATATCAGGGAATTTTTCAAAACACAAGTTTGACATGCTATATGTATAAATTAACCAGATCTCACTAACCTTGTATTCACCGAAAAGCTCTCGAAATCTGTGTAGAGAAGTAACATTCTAGAAGAGCCTCAACCAACTAGTCTTCTTTGCTATTCTCTATCCATGATCGGGGTGAGTATGGGCTCACACTTACAGCTCTTCCTCAAGGTGACTCTCCTTCCAACCAGTTGAGAGAACCCAAAGCTAGTGTTCATGATTTGTGAACAAGAGCTCTTAGGGAGTTTCATATTTTCACCCGTAGAGTATCACTCTTAATCTTTCAATTGATCTAAATAACTTATGAGACTCACTCCCTATTTATAGCAGTTGAGTCTATGGTCAGTTTTTTTCAGATAAGGTCTCAAAAATTTGAAGCAAAATAAAATTCGGATTAATATCAAATCAAATCTGTGCAAAAGCACGTGATTTTTTATTCGCACATAGGCAAGCTGATCTGCCTAATCAGCAGGCCGAACTTGCCCATTGGCAAGCCAAACTTGAGGATCAGCAGGCCGAACTGTCGAAAAAAAATCTCAACAAATCTTTTATTTTTCATCCAAGATTCTATAGGATAAAGCCTCAGTTTTAATTTAAATAACCCAATAGAGAAGTTATCTAAATTAAACAACTTTATCTAGATAATCTCTAGAAAAATAAATACATTCCTAATAATTCTACAAGTTTATCTTGATTTAATTTATCTAAAATTAGATCAACTGATAAATATACAAGAATTGTTTGATTCTACTAATTCAACAAGTTTATCTTGAATTAATTTTTGTCATAAAATTAATTCAACTGATAAACATACATGAATTATTTGATTCTTCCAAATTTCAACCAATCTAATAAATCTAACATAAGTCACCAATTATTGGAAATGCACGCCATATCGTTACAAGATTTTGTGAGTTAGCAAAGGGGACCAAATGGACCTATAAAGTTCAAGCTCTTGATAATTATGAAACCTAATATCCCAGATATATATTTTATAATTATCAACTCCAACGCTACTCCACTAAAAGCTTGGAGCTGCACTCTCGTACTCTATAGAATTACGAAGCCCGTACAGCTAAGTTTCCATGACATATCATAGTCTATCGTATCCCCATAGGATTATCCATAATCGGCTTAAGGACAAGTTCTGTCTTACCTTCCCGATTATTTTTATCTTACGTTACTTTTCTCAGCATCAAAAAACTTACCATCTAAAGACAGTATACCATTTGGTTACACCTACGTATCCAAATGGTTAAGCGCTCCAGTTTTTCAATTAGAGGATAACGCATATAAGAGGATATCACTACTCCTAAAGAGGAGCTATAGATTCCATATCTATGAATAATAGGTCTACGCTATCAAGAGTCATGCCTCCAACGTACCAGCATGTATACCACTATTAAATTGTGGATGTCACCCTTTGGTACATCAAAAGACACAAGTCAAGACAACGGGCCCACTATTCTTCTTAGGATTAAGATACAATACAAATGATTGTCTCAAGTGAATTGATTTGCCGACATAGAATTATTAATCCAAATCAAGTCACTTTATATCCCAATCCAACATCACTTTATATCCCGATCCAACACATCGTCACTTATGACAACGTGACAATGTTTCTATTCACGGAGTCCACCTCTGATGGCCAAGACAAACCATCTCCTAATAGGGATATAGACAACATAACAATCTTTACATGAATAAAGCACCCAACTTTATTCCCTCAATTGCAGATCTTATGATTTAGACCATCACCTTAAGAATCGTGTCTTTCGCATAATCTAACCATCATATGCCCACTTCTTAAAGGTTTAGACTAATAGTCTCAAACTATTGTTTGCTTATCATACATTCAACAAATATGAACGTAAAGAGGACAAGATTTGGTATATAAATAATAAATGAATTCTTTATTGATAAAATTGTCTCCAAAAACATATTATATTTTTACTCCTTAGGGCATACATGTCTAACAAAAAGTAGTTTCCATCTATTGACGGATTAATTTTACATCCTCTGTTATTCTTTGTACGAAATCCATCGTCGACAGTGCCTTTTCTCTAGTTTCATTCTAATGCAAAGGTGATCTACATCTTCTTCCATATAGAGCTTCATATAGAGCCATTCCGATGGAGGTCTGATAACTGTTGCTATATGCAAACTCAATCAATAAAAGCTTTTTATCCCATCCTTCTTTGAAGTCTAGCACACAAGCTCTTAGTATATCTTCCAAAGTTTGTATAATCTTTTCAGACTGACCATCCGTTTGAGGATGAAAAGCTGTGCTAAAGGTAAATTTCGTCCCCATTGTTGGTGAACGCTCCTCCAAAACTTGGAAGTGAATAGGCCATCATAATTGAAAATAATAGATTTTGGGACTCCATGATATCTAACTACCTAGGCAACATACAATTTAGTTAATTGTTCTATGAAACTGCTAAGCTTAATGGGCAAAAAGCGTGCAAATTTGGTTAATCTGTCCATAGTTACCCATATAGCATCATGTCCTCCTACAGTTTTGGGTAGTCCCGTCACCAGATCTATAGTTATCTAGTCCCATTTCTATTATGGAATTTCGATCTTCTATAGTTCTCTTGCCAGTCGCTGGTGTTCAGCCTTCACTTTTTGACAAGTTAGGCATTTGTTGACGAATTGTTTGATATTGTTCTTCATTCCATGACACCTATAATGTTCTTTCAGGTCCTTGTACATCTTAGCAGCTCCTAGATGAATAGCATTTGGTGCTTCATGAGCTTCTTCTAATATCTGCTTCTTTAATTCTTCATCAGTAGGAATGCATAGCCTGCCTTTATAATGAAGAATACCATCCTTTGAGATGCTAAATTTAGCTTCCCTGTTTTCAAGGGTCTCATTGTTATACCAAAGTAGTGAAGAGACTGCTTCTTGTCATTCCTTCAAGTTTTCCAAAATAATTGGTTGGAATGACAATTCAGCTAGTCTTCCTATGATCATCTCTATTCCTAGTTATATTAAGTCTTTTTGAAGAGGTCTTAGCACCAACTGCATCATCACAAGAGAAGACGTTACTCTATGACTGAGCACATCAGCTACTCGGTTAGCTTTTCTGGGATGTTATAAAATCTCACAATCGTAATCCTTGACTAGTTCAAGCCATCTATGTTGTCTCATATTGAGCTTCTTCTGTGTGAAAATGTACTTTAGACTCTAGTGGTTAGTATAAATATCACATTTAGCTCTATACAAATAGTGGCGCCAGATCTTCAATGCAAACACTAAAGTTGCTAATTCTAGGTCATGCGTTGGGTAGTTCTTTTTAGATCCTTCAGCTACCGAGATCCATACGCGATCACTTCTCATTTTGCATGAGTACAGCTCCCAAGCTTATTTTCGATGTATCGTTATAAATTACAAAATTTCCTAGGTTTGGATCTGATATGGTTAGTACCGGTGCACTCGTGGTTCGTCTCTTTAATTCCTAAAAACTCTCTTCACATTTCTTAGTCCATTCATATTTTGCTATCTTCCGTGTAAGAGCTATGAGCGATGCCACAAGTTTAAAGAATTCTTCCACAAAAATGTTGGAAATAGCCCGCTAGACCATGGAAACTCCTAACCTCGTAACACTTTTCAATGTAGGCCACCTATTTACTGCTTCTTCTTTAGAAGGATCAACAAACACTCCATCTCATGAGACCATATGTCCTAAAAAATGAACTTTTTCCAACCAAAATTCACATTTTGAGAACTTAGCATATAGTTGATGCTTTCTCAATAATTGTAGTGCAAGCCTTAAATGCTCCTCATGTTCTTCGAGTGTTCTTAAATAAATTAGGATATCGTCAATGAAAATGATAACAAATTTATCGAGGTAGTCCCAGAAAATCCAGTTCATAAGGTCTATAAAGGCTGATGGGGCATTAGTCAGCCTAAATGGCATGACACAGAACTCCTAATGCCTATAACGCATTTGAAAAGGTGTATTTGGCACATCCTCTTCCTTAACTCAACGTTGATGATATCTAGAGCATAAGTCAATCTTTGAGAATACTGTTGCTCCGTTCAGTTGATCAAATAAGTCATTGATTCTCGAAAGTGGATACTTGTTTTTAATCGTAACTTTGTCCAGTTCCCAGTAATCGATATACATCCATAAAGTTTTGTCTTTCTTTTTTAGAAACAAGACGGGTGCTCCCCATGGAGAATGACTTGACTGAATCAACCCCTTGTCCAGCAATTCCTACAACTGTACCTAAAGTTCCTTAAGTTCTCTTGGGGCCATATGATATAGTGTCTTTGAAATCAGAAAGATACCAGGCATCAACTCAATCTCAAACAAAATTTCTCATTTCGGCGGTAACCCGGGCAATTCATTCGAAAATACGTCGATGAACTTTTTCACAATATGGACATTCTTTGGTCATAACTGAGCTTCTTGGTCTTCATTTACTAGATTCACCAAATAACTATGCATCCACTCTCCAATAATTGCCTCACCTTCAATGCCGATATTAGCGCCTTTGGAGTCTTAGGAATCTTTCCTAAATATATGAACTTCTCACTTTTAGGAGGTCGAAACGTAACCTTGCAATGTCAGTACTTAATCTTAGCAGTATATTTTCCTAGGAAATCCATTCCCAAGACAACATCATAATCTTGAAATCGATTATAACTAAATCGATAAACAATTCTCTACCACAAATGACAATTGGTATATGACGTAACCAATGATCGTAACTTTATACCTCCTTAGAAGGAAGTGCAATTCTAAAATTTTGCTCTATCCTATCCCTTCATTTCCTATCCGTTTAGCAAACTTTAGTGATGCGAATGAATGTGTTGCTCTAGAATCAAATAACACATAAGCATCAGTGTTAGAAACAAAGAACTGACCTATTACCACCATTAAGGTTCCCATATCCTCCTCTTTCTTTATGTAAACATAAATTCATCCATTAGGTTCCACAGCTTCCAGTCATCCTTGACTTATACTATGACTTTCAATCTATGCTTAGACTGCATGCGATTGAGTTCCTTGAGATCTTTGCTGGTTCCAGTTGTTCTGATTCTGAGGATTGGAAAAGCAATTCCTAGCATAGTGTCCTTCTTTACCATAGATGAAACACTTAGTAGTGAAAGCTTTACACTTCCCTACGTGTCTCTTCCCACATTGTCCACATAGGGGTTTACTATTCTTTCCATCATTTATCCTTTTCTAGGATTGTCCTTTTTGATTCCCTTGGTTGTTTGCATTCTAGTTCTGCTTATTATTATTGTTGCAATTACATCCAGCTAGGTGACTCTAAGTTTGTCCCTGACCCAAGGTGCTTCCTTGTCTTTTTGCTTGCAACGCAGCTAAGGCCTTTTCCTCCCTTTAGGCTTTAAAAATCTTCGCACTTTCTTCCTTGTCATGGGTGATCCTAAACTCAGCTCTCATCGCCCTCTTAATACAGTTTTCTATGCCCTTAGGGGCTTATCTTCCACTATCAACTATGAGGGCAATGTCAATTCGAAACATGCTCATCAGCCTTCTTATTCTTTCTCAATCGGTAAGTACTAGTTTTGGACTAAGACGTGCTAACTGATTGAATCTCTTCACTGCATTACCACTAACATATTACCTTAGCGAAAGTTGTTAAATTCTTCTTGTTGTGCTGCCATAGTTTCCATATTGAAAGAGGTTCTACCAAATTCCTCCAAAAATTTTGACCAAGTCATTTCATCTATGTTCCTTCTACGCTCTATTGACTCCCACCATCTCCTTGCATCCTTAGTAAGAGAAAAAGATGCACATAGAACCTTCTTACGATCACTAAGTCCTATAAATTTTAGAACTCTTTCGATGCTAGTGAGCCAGTCATCAACCTCTAGAGGATCCGTAGAACCATCAAATTTTAGGGCCTTCATTTGCAAGAATCTCTTGTAAAATTTAGTGGTAAACACAACCTAGGCAACTAGAGCTGCTGGTCTTGCCTGTTAAACTACTGGTACCAGAGGCAGGGAATCCACATGTGCTGGTGGTACGAGGTTTTGATGAACTAACTGCTTTCGTAATCCTTATATCTCTCACTATTGGGCTTGGAGCTGTTGTTGTAGTTTAGTAATCATGGCCATCTAGTCTAGGTTCGTAGGTCCTCCAGGTACTTCAACCATCGATAACAATTTAAAGGCCTACCGTACAAGTTTATTATTACATCAGCATATACTTTTAACTTAATAGTATTTATTAAAATTTTTCCCAAGTCATCTAAATACATGCAAACATGAACAATAAAATAGACTTAACATCTCATTTCATTAACTTCTTCCTTTATCTTTTACAACTTGCATTGGCAAAACTTTACATAGGTGGCTAACATACATACATACTTAGTAAACTTTCTTATACAAACTTTTTATCATTTTTAGAAGCAGTCATCTCTTTTGGCAACATAAACATTACCGTCAACATTACCGTCGAAAAGGACACCACTTTAACAGAGGTACACTTATGTACAAGGTCAAATAAGTCAAAACTATTCTAGCCACATGATTATTTACACTAATAATACAAAAGAGTCTTCAAGTGCTCATTCTTTTCTTTCTAATCCAAGTCCACCTCTGACATGCCGCTATTTTTTGGATCCATTTTGGGGTCTTCCTCCTCCCCTTTGCTAGAGTCGGTTGACTCATCATCACTAGCAACAATGGCTTCAAGGGATACAGGAACAAAATCAAACTCTTCTCCAGGCTCCTTCTCAAATTCGTCCTCTTCATCATCATCCTCATCCATTTCTATAGCGGGATCCTCGAAGGTTGCGGCCACATTTTGTTCAGTGTGTAACACCTCCATGACAAAATCATTTAAACTAAGAAAATCTCATGGATACTACATCTGATGTTGTACTACATCAGGGAGGTCTCGCCATATGAGGTCACAAATGCAACATAATGGTATATCGGGCAGAATTAGAGGTACTATAGTCTGACAAAATCTCATTAGGTAATGTTCCATCGATTCATCTACATATCTACCCCAAAGTGGCTCTATACGTAGAAAAAATCAATGATGCCAATCTACCCAAATTAAGGGGTTAACTTGAACTTGTATATTGTTGTGGGTGGTAACAAAGCAATTTCTTCAGAGATCTATGCTCTGAACCCTTCCTAGTCATGTTGTTGTTTTTTTGGTCCTATTCTAATCCACCACTCCAAAGCCTCCCCTTGTAATCGTCCCGAAGCCAATGGGACTTGAAGATGAGGTGGGGTGTAATAGGTCTCGAAGATCACCTCCATATCATGAAGCCACTTAGTCAATGCATCAGCCTTCAGCTGCCATAGTAACGTAGAGGTATCATCTCTCAAAAGGCTATACTAGCTCTTCGATCTGCTTCCATGTCGTGGTTATTATGTGGTTTTGTCATGAACTACATTTATTTTAATTAACATCACATTCTCACATACAATCATTTTTAATATTCTTAAACTAATAATTAAACTATCTTACTTGAGCTGTGTCTGAGAAGCATGTGGTAATGTATAGTGGGATGGTATGATACCCACTCTGATACCAACTCTCACAACCTGGCTTTTTACGGGCCATGCTTCAACACTTTTTTTGCTTACTTATGAAAAAAATTAGAAATATATATTTGTTTTACAATAGTATAGCACACATACATACTAAAACTCCTTTTTGTAATAATGTATACATAAACAAACTTTCTTTTTCATTATAACATACACTCAGCATATTCAAAAGTGGTTTTATCTTACAAAACCATTCTATATCTCTATAAACTACAAGTTACAAAATAACTTATTATACATTGCAAATGGAAGCAAAACCGTGGCGGTATCCATACCCATATCTATACACTACTTCATATTCCATCTCCTGCTTAGCAACACGATATGCTATCCTTTTAGTAGGAGTTCCTACAACATGAAATAACCTAGTGAGCTTAAGCTCAGTAAGTCCAAACTTAGTTGCAAATGTAGCATATGCTAGAATGCATGATCCATTTATACTTTCTTATGAACATTCTTTATCCTTGTCATCTCTTATCTTTAACTAGAGCCTAAGTGCTCGCACCATATGCATACATAGGTCTTCGTGTTAGTGATGTGCCCTAGGCCAATTATGTAATGACTACATATTGATTTCATTACATTTGCATTTTATTAATAAAGAGGCATTTTCATTATTGTTTTTTATTCTAATTCTATGAATAGTTAATTCTACCTAAGGACATCAAGTATGTGACTTGAAAGTAAAACTCTTAGGTGAAAATTGAATTATATTCTAAATTATCCTTAGTCAGTCATTATTATTGAGATAATAATTAATGAAGACTAGTATGAAGTTTGACTGATGATTATGTTTTAGTAATCATGTGTATGAGATAATAAGTCAACTCATAGATACATATTTGAGAAATGATGTATTGGATTGACCCGCTATGAGAATACTTCATGGATAATTATCATAAGTGATTCTCATCACAATAGTATTATCCTAGTCCTCTGACCTAAAATCACCATGGTTTCCTACATGACAAGTTCTATATTTTGACACAATCTAATATTATCTTTAACAGGATGATGGAATGGATTGTTGTTGGATATAGAGTGAATCATGTGAGGAATATGAGTGATTAAGAAGGAATTTGTCCCTTATTTATTATGAGAAAGATATCTATGGGCCCCTTGATAAGTTAGACTGAAGAAAAATGTATGGCCATACTAGAATGAATTGATAAGGGTTGTCAATATCAATCTACTTAAGATCGAGAAATAATATGATTAAATAGTATAAGGATGACATAAAACATGCCTTATGTTTAATCAAGGTATCTAGTGACAAAAGGAATTTAATACTTAATGTGGATTAGATTATATCAGATTATTGACATTCGCATAACTTGGGTAATCATAATGTCTTGCTAGAGGCCGCTTATGATTTGTGGGCCAGAAACAGAATTTCAAGCCCACTACCTACGTTATGTGAACCTACAGGGTCACACACTTAGAACAGACCAAGAACAAATTTTGGGTTTACTGTGTCTAGGTTCGATGAACCTAATAATGTCCAGATTCGATGTACTAGATATGTCTAGGTTCATTGAATCTGACATTGTCTAGATTATCTAAATCATATTCGAATTACTGACATTATCTAGAATATCTGAATCATATTAGAATTACTGAGATTATCTAGATTTTCTGAATCATATTCGAATTACAGATATTATCTAGATTCTCTGAATCATATTCGAATTATAGTTTACCCTAGTTAAAATCTGACTCTATCTCAATGTCAATAGATATATATATGTATATATTCATTTTAGGGTGTCTAGTCGAATTAAGAGAAGAGAAAAGGCGTTCTCTCATTCTAAAAGGAAAAGACATTAAAACCCTAAAATTAGAGAGAGTAGTTTAACGCAAAAGAGAGGGTGCTAGCACACCAATTCGTTTTTGAGAGAGAGTCTATTTGTGTGGATACCTACAGAGGGCGTTGCTCTAAGTAACAACGTTTGAATCCGATCCGAATACTAAAAGCTCGAGTTAGGGTGTCATCGGAGTGAACCTGCTCTCTCCCTTCCAGAATTTTGCTCGTTTTGTCATCCTGGTAAGATTCCATGACTTTTTTATCAATCTAATCGAATTGCATGGATCCTGTGAGGGTTTTGTGGGAATTAATTTTTAATTTTCCGATGCATATTTGAATCACAAAATCCAACAAAAACCAACACTTTGTAACATTGAGACCATCATTTCACTTTAACCTTTAACTCCCCTCTACATTGGGAGTGGGTACGACACTTCCTTTACTACTGGTTATCCATTTACCAGTCTAGTTATTTGGTTATCATAGCATGTGTGTCAATATGCTTACATTCTAAGTACAATACATATACACTTTTCAATTCTGTAACATGCATAAGTATATGAGCATAGGAATACTAACTGCATTACATACGCACTATTTCAGTTGTGTAACATACATAAGCATATTTGCATAGGAATACTAAGTGCAATACATATACACTTTAACCCACTATTTCATACTAAAGGTGGTTTTGAAGTTACTTGTTTATACTGCTCTAAAGAAAATCATCTCTTAAGACCCTTTGTAGTCTGCCTAGTGACCTGTCTGGAAAAATGAAAAATGAAAAATGAAAAAAGGTGGCACTTCAAGGTACGTTTAGGTTATTTCATGAAAAATGAAGTTTTTTCCCTCAATGGGCCATTTCAAATTCCTAGGCCTGATTGGCTACTTTAACATGAACGTCGCTTATTTATGTAAAAACAAATGCTTGGGGCATTCGGTCACTTATTTGCAATGAAAACCCAAGTTCAACAAAACTTTGAGATTTTACCCTGAATTTGAAATTTTTTACGATTTTGGCTCCGGGACCAAAAATAATCTTTTTAGACCATTAGTCTCCATTTTTCAAGAGGATCAAGTTTTCTCATAGTGCCATGCCCAAATTTTTTTTGTAAAAAGACATTTTTGCCCTTAAAATTTTTTTCCCAATTTTAACAAATTTTGTTAAGCTCGTGACACACAAACAAAGGCGATTTTTGACAAATTGTTCGTGATCGCTATTAGTTTCGTTGAGATCTACAACTTTTATGTTTTAACTTTTTTTGAAATTCCCACTATAAAGTGGAGTTTTTGGCTTTTTTAAAATCTGCCAAGAAAAGCAATTTCTTTGCAATTTAGTCCCTGGGTAATTTTTGTAAAAATCAATTTTAAAACAACATTCTAGCCACTGTTTATATCTAGTTCCATACTTTCTCAAACAATTTTCATACGAAATCACCATTCTTTTCAAAATTAACATCAAAATTACAAAACTATCTTACTTTTTTATCAAATGACAATTTTCACCTTTTAACCTTAATTTCAACAACACCACCATGTCATAAACCATGTACTCAAGAAATTCAACCATAGACTTGCTTGAAATACCACATGCCTTTTGATATAATCAAAATCAAAACAAAAGCAAATAAACTTTAAGTTTTGAGATTTAGAACTTACCGAAAAGTAAAATTTGTGATTCTTGGCCTTTCAAGGTCTCCTCTGAAAATTTTCCTAAGCATTTTTCACATGAGGAAATCTTGGATCAAATTCCCCTCTTAACCAAGAAAAACCCTAGGAAAACTTGAAAAAATTTTAGATTTTTACCTCAAAAGTTGATAAAATCCCTTGAACTTTACTTCTTGAACTCAATTGGGGCCAATTTTGCAAAGATTTGAACTTGGACAATTTTTGAAAAATCCTTTCTATGGCTGCTGTGGGTGAGGTTGATGTAGAATGAAAAAATTTTGATGCCTTGAGTCTTTTTTTTATAACTTATCTCATGGGATTTTTTTATAAAGAAAAAGGGTGATTCACCAGTGTAATCAAGTGGGTTACCAAGTGCCTAAGCATGATTGGGCCACATTTCATGTTATGGTGGCCTAATCGCAATTCATTGGGTGTCCACTTGGTGGGCTCCAAAACTTTATACAGTGTAATTTTTCACCGCACAATATTTTTCCTATACAGTTGTGGTAAAACTAGTGCAAGACGTATTCTTAGACTGTATAAAATATCCTACTTTGCCTTTGGTTTACTTTTGAAACCTAAACATAGCATTTCTTGTATCTGTGTTTTTACTTAGCAGTATACATATATTGTATCGAACCCCTTTTTCACAAACTTTTCTATCTTATTTATACCTTAGTCACCCAATAATTTATATCACAATACTATAATTAGTTGTGATATAAAATTCATTTTACGGATATTATTTACAAATCTCTGAGTATTTAAACTCACAAAATCTATATTTAGCAATATCCAATATTGCATCAGGTTTATAGTAAAATTTCCTATTAACACGTTTATTATATTTTATTGTAATTTTTACAAAAGTACTATTTATGAGGGTAAATTCATTAATTAAATCCAATTAAATATTAGATTTTATTAATGAATTTCCCTTGATCATTAAATGAGAACACTTAGATAATCACTAATAAAGTTTTCTTAATGAATGTGTGGTTAGACAAATTAGATAGGAATATTGACTTGAATAGCTACACATATAATCTCATATAATGCTCTAAAGAGGTTATTTGGTTAATACTTTGACCTTGACTAATGAATTGATTGAAGCTTGTTAGTAATTACTAGTTAGGAAGAACATAGGAGAAATAGAGTGAAGTCAAGTCCCTAGTGAATATATTGCATAGAGTTTCCATTTCGTAAATTACCTCTTTTGTTTATTGTTTTACTAATCACTTAAATTAATCTAGTTTGTTTAATTTACTTTTACTTCTTGCAATTAATCCAATTTTAAATTTTCCTAGAAAAAATTAAGTGCGAAAACCCTTAGTAATTAGCATAACACCTAAAAATTTAATCCTTTTGGAACGACATCCGACCTTTAGGTCACTTTATCACTTTTAAGACCCGTTTATTTATGGTGCAAGCGTAACAAGTTTTTGGCACCATTGGCAAGGATTGAAATTTTTAGGTTTTTGCTAATATTGTGGTTAATGACTTGATCTAAATCTAGGCGCTTTTTTTCTTTTTATTTTGCGTAGTTTTTGTTGAAATGTTGCTTGACGGTTTATGCAATGAGCTTGAAGCTTGGAAATTCTCCCTTTTAATTTGGAAATGGAAAGGGCCCTTCATCAATTGAGAAAAGAATAAGAAGCTAGACTTCAAAATATGGTGGAAGGCAACAATAACCAACAACGGAACTTGGGGGCTTATTTTTGACCCATGGTGAATGATAACTATTCAAGAATCTAGCATCAAGCGATAAATGCCAACAACTTCGAGTTGAAGTCGGCCCTCATTAGCATGGTCTAACAAAATCAATATAGAGAGTCATTACAAGAAAACCCCCAACATCCATCTTTTGACTTTTTCAAGTTGAAATGAATTAATGGGTCTGTATTTTAGGGTGCTAATATAGTTGGGATGTTCTAGTTCTTTCTCATGTTGGTTAAATTCTGATTTCTAATCAGCACTTTATATGATAATTAACCTTATGATTGAGCTAAGTTTCACAAATCGACTATTTAATACTAATATGTTTATCGGTGATTTAATTTCTTTTGTGTGAAGTACATTTTGTGGAAAACTCCTTTTCAGAAAGTGTTAGTTTTCTTCTCTTTTTTATTTATTCTATTTTCTAAACGTTTAAATACCTTGATTTGAATAATGATCTAGAGAAACAAAACATCTCCACATTAATCTTTAGATATTACATCATTGTATTTTTTTTCTTATGTACATATAGTTATTGTTTCAAAATCAAGTAATAGTGTAGAAAACTTATAGGTCATTTGGGATCGTAATAAGGATTGCAAGTTGGATTGCAAAATATTATAGCACGTAAAAGAAAACATTGTAGAGAAGTTTGTTAGAACCTCATTTTACAATTTGATAAATGCATTCTCGAACGCCCGCTACTACAAACATGGCCTTCCACGACAGTTTTAAACCGTCATAGAAAACTTTCACAAGGGTCAAAAAACCATCGTGAAAACCTTCGTTGTGGTACCAAATTAAGTTTTCACAATGGTCTTTTACCATCATAGAACATTTGTTTAGGCACCAACTAGAACATTTAGGGCCTTCTATCACGACGGTTTTCTAAGAAAACTATCATAGAAATGTAGCTTTACAAGATGGTTTCTTGAAAAAACAGTTGTGGAAATGCAGCCTTACATGATGGCTTTATCAAAAAACCGTCATAGAAGGTCGCCATTACACAATAGTTTTTCTTAAAAATCATCATAAAAAATGACATCCTTGAACCTTATACGATAGTTTTTTACAGAAACCGTCATGTAAGAATGTGTTTCCATGATAGTTTCTAGTAAAATCATTGTGGAAAATTGGTCATGGATTAAAAAAAAATACACTGAATTTCTGATTTCCTATAGGGCGGCCAGTCTCATGTGTTATCGATTACTACAAGGCATATATTGAAATTACAACTTCTTTACAAAATTATTTACCTTGAGGTATTTTACATAATCATTTATTTACTACTCTTGCTATATGTGACAAACCTATTTTCAAATTGTATCCACTCAACTCTAACTTCATTTATATCGGTATGTATATAAAATTCCTTTTTTGGTAGGGCTTCTGTACCATTATTAATTATATCCCACATGTAAAATATGAACAAAAAAAACTATATTCTATGTTTCCTTGTTGTCATGGACACTTACAGTTAGAATATAGCATTTCGTTCAATCACCTTGTTATACCGCTTCTTACTTGAAGTTTCCAATCATTAAGCACCCTAACAATATCTCATGATTAAAATGAATAAACATAATTATGTAAAACTAAAATAGTTTATTTTATTACAAAACTTGATACTTATAGTCTTGTGAATAATACGAAATCATCACTAGGTTTGTTTCTGAAGGGATCAAACCATAATATGTGAACCTCCCATGGCGAAACACATGCCAACATCCAATGTTCTCCAACATTGTATGGCACAAAGAATAATTTCCCCCCTCGGTGCTTGAGCTAATAGGTGGAGGAGTGATATGGTGTGTTCTCTAACATTAATCTGCGGGTCTTTTATAATACTTGAGACAAGGGCCGGAGATATGAAGCCAAAATTGTGAGTCTTGCCTTGATGTTCACAATATTTCGCCAAGAAACTACAATGAAAACAATACAGTAACTTATTTAAATGGACCCTACAACTCTACTCAAATTTAAAAAAGTAAGAATTATGGAAAGGGCTATTACTTGAGCTATACCATTATACAGTTTGCCTTGGTTTTATCAAAAATGATGAAGTAGTAAATGACTTTATACCCCACATAGATAGGCATGTCATTGCCACTGATTCTTTCTAGTATCAAACACTGAACCACCAATCCATCGGGTATGAAAGCATACATGAACAAAGCCAACTGTATAAATTTTGGAGGTACTAAAGAGAAGTTAAATAAAGGCAGTGGCTCATTCACAACGGGTTGTTTCCCAACCACTTGTTCTTGTTCTATTGTAGAATGTGAGTCTCTTGCTTTTCTAGCACTTTTCTTTTTTTGGCATTTCTTTCCCTCAACATGTTGAGGAATGTGGCCACGTGTGTCTTCATCATTGAAATGACTTCAATTAACCGTTTTGGCCATGCAACAAAGCTTCCAATAGCTTCATCCATAGTTGTTGCATCAATTGTCAGAACAAGAAATTTAGTCATTCTAACTCTAGGGGTAATGATGTTAACGCGCACATTTTCATCCCCCAAGGGTCTTCCATGGACTATATCAATTGGAAGACTCTCCATCCACATATTTCCAAGCGCAACAAGTGTAAATCCACCGTTAATTCTATCGTCAACAAAGAGCCTATATTCTTGATATTATTCAGGCTCTTGACGATGAGGTGACAATTAGACTTCTAGAGATTATGGAGCTTAAAATTGGCCTGTATTCTTATGCTTCGTTGTCAGGAGGGTTATAGTTGGCCTTAAAATTGTTGCATTATGAAATGGTCTCATTTGTTGATTTGGCACCTCCTTAGGAAATAAATTTGGTCACAAGGCTACGTAGTCACAGTATCTTCGACATTTGGGACTCAAATTTTGAAGTTGATTGGAGGACAAAGTGTTGAGACTATTGACATACTTAGAATGATTGCAAATACATCCTGAATGTTTCAACTTCCCTAGTGCCCTCATCAGTATGTCATCATTCCTAACAGACTTGAATTTATGTTGGCCTTGTCATCGTGTACTTATCCCATAAAACAATAACAAACCAAATTGTTCTTAATATGCTTCAAAAGTTATAAAATTACAAATTAATAATTTGAGTTCAATAAACTTACAATCAAGTTTCTAATTTCTACACAATTTGGATATTTCAATTTTTCACTGGGACCTTAATGCGATTTTACCGACAACTCCTCTAGTGATGGTAGCACACCCATCTCAGCTAATTGTATTTTGCTATGTTGTAACATATGAATGATAGAACAATTGATATATGCAATACGAGTAAGGTAATAGCATACCAATGATTACTTAAGCACTCTATATCTATCTCAAACAACCATAAAAACGTATGCATTTTGTGCTCTTATTTTCCTTACGTGTGCTAATAGAAGTTGGAATTCGTGGATCGTCGATACTTAACAAAAGGTTCCCAATTGTCATCGTATAAAGGGGTACTAGTATACTACCATAGAAGGCCACTTAAATACATTTTCATCGTTGTCTAGAAGGTTGGGCTTTACAAAAGTGATGTAAAGGTCAGATCTAAACCCTTTTGCTATTTCGCTACAAATCTTCAAAGGTCTTTTTGTTGGGTTTTGTTAGATTTTGTGATTCAAATAAGTAGCAAAAAATCAAAATTAATTCCCACAAAACCCTCACAGAATCCATGCAATTCGATTAGATTGATAATAAGGTCATAGAATCTTACCAGGATGACAAAAAGGGCATGAGTTTTGGAAGGAAGAGAGCGGGTTCACTCCGGTGACAGCCTAACTGAAGCTTTTTGTATTCAGGATCGAATTCCGACGTTGTTACATAGAGCAATGCCTTCTGCAGGAATCCACACGAACAAACTTCTCAAAAATCGAATTGAGGTGCTAGCTCCTTCTATGCGTTAAATGACTCTTTCTAATTTTAGGGTTTTTAATGTTTTTCCCTTTTAGAATGAGAGAACACCATTTCTCTTCTAATTTGACCAGAAACCCTAAAAAAGATATATATATATATATTGACTTCGAGATAGAGTTAAATTTTAACTAGAGTAAACTGTAATTCAAATATGATTCATAGAATCTAGATAACATTAGATTTAATGAACCTAGACATATCTAGTACATCGAATCTGGACATTATTGGGTTCATTGAACCTAGACACAATATACGCCAAAATTTGTTTTTGGTCTATTCCAAGTGTGCGACCCTATAAGTTCATATAACGTTGGTAGTGGGCTTGAAATTCTGTTTCTGGTCCACAAATCAAAAGCATCTTCTAGCAAGACATTATGATTGCCCAAGTTATATGAATGTCAATAATCCGACATATCCTAATCCACATAAGTATTAAAGTTCTTTTGTCACTAGATACCTTGATTGAACATAAGGCATGGTTTATGTCATCCTTACACTATTCAATCATATTATTTCTTGATCTTAAGTAGACTGATATTAATAACCCTTATCAATTCATTCTAGTATGGCCATACATTTTTCTTCAGCTTCACTTATTGAGGGGCCTATAGATATCTTTCTCATAATAAATGAGGGACAAATTCCTTCTTAATCACTCATATTCCTCGCATGATTTACTCTATATCCAACAATAATCCATTCCATCTTCCTGTTAAAGATTATATTAAAATGTATCAAAATATAGAACTTGTCATGTAAGAAATAATGGTGATTTTAGGTTATAGGACTAGGATAATACTATTGTGATGAGAATCACTTATGATAATTATCCATGTAGTATTCTCATAGTGGGTTGATCCAATACATTATTTCTCAAATATGTATCTCTGAGTTGACTTAGTATCTCATGCACAGGATTAGTAAAACATAATCGTCAGTCAAACTTTGTACTAGTCTTCATTCATTATTATCCCAAAAATAATGACCGACTAGGGATAATTTAGAATCGAATTCAATTTTCACTTAAGAGTTTTACTATCAAGTCACATACTTGATGACCTTAGGCAGAATTAACTATTCATGGAATTAGAATAAAAAACAATAATGAAAATGCCTCTTATTAATAAAATTCAAATGTAACAAAGTCAAAATATGGTCATTACATAATTGGCCTAAGGTGCATCACTAACAATCTCCCCTTGCACTAGGCCCAATCAATATTGTATCTAATATCCATTGACGTAGTATGACTCTCATGCTTAGGCTGTGGATGAGGCTTAGTGAGTGGATCAGCAACATTGTCATTTATAGGTACTCTATATATCTTCGTTTCTCCTCTCTTAATGATTTCTCGAATGAGATGATAACGTTTGAGTATGTGTTTGGATCGTTGATGTGATCTAGGTTACTTGGCCTGTGCTATGGCCCCATTATTATCACAATACAAGTCTAGTAGATCTAATATACTAGGAACAACACCCAATCTAATAATAAACTTTTTGATCCAAACTACTTCCTTAGCTACTTTGGAGGTAGCTATATACTCAGCCTCTCTTGTAGAATTAGCAATAGTGTCTTGCTTTGAACTTCTCTAGCTCACTACACATCCATTCAAATAGAACACATAACCTAACTATGATCGAAAGTCATCCTTCTCAGACTGGAATTTGGCATCTGTGTAACCACTTACAACAAGCTCATCTTCCATTCCTCCATATAGTAAGAATGCATCCTTAGTTCTTCTCAAATATTTAAGGATATTCTTGACTACTGTCCAGTGACTTTTACCTTGATCTGATTGGTATCTACTGGTTATGCTTAAGGCATGTGAGACATTAGGTCGAGTACATAACATTGCATACATGATAGATCCAATGGCAGAACCATATGGAATCTTATTCATGCGGTCTCGCTCATCCTGTGTCATTGGACACTAAGTCTTGCTGAGACTAATTCCATGTGACATTGGCAAGAATCCCCTCTTGGAATCTCGCATACTAAACCTATTCATTACCTTGTCAATGTATGTACTCTGACTTAGGCCAATAAGCCTCTTAGGTCTATCCCTATAGATCCTAATGCCTAGAATATGGGCATCTTCACCTAAGTCTTTCATTGAGAAACAATTCCCTAACCATGATTTAACAATTTGTAGAGCAAGGATATCGTTTTCAATGAGTAATATGTCATCAACATATAGCACTAGGAAGACTATTGCGCTCCTACTAACCTTCTTGTAAACACAAGGCTCATCTTCATTTTTAATGAAACCAAACTCTTTGATTGCTTCATCAAAACAAAGATTCCAACTCTGAGATGCGTGTTTCAATCCATAAATGGATCTTTGAAGCTTGCAAACCTTTCCAAAATTCTCAAGACTAACAAAAACCCTTAGGTTGTGTCATATACACATCCTCAAGTAGGTTTCCATTAAGAAACGTTGTTTTGACATCCATTTGCCAAATCTCATTGTCACGCCCCGGGGTACGAAAGGTGACGTGGTGGATTAACTAAGTTAATTTAGTAAGGATTTAGTTAAAAATTGGATTTTAGAATAATTTTTATTAGTAAAAATGTGATAATTTTAAAATCGTTTATTTAAAACGAGCAGTTATAATATTCGAAGAAATAAAATAATAAAATAAAATAAGTGTTAAGGAAAACAATAAAAATATAGGATGAGGTGAGAATGGGTCCCACTAGCCCACATCTTGTGCACACACATAGTACTGACAATATTACAATACAACCGCAGTCCAGAATAAAAGAAAAGTTAAGATCTTACATGCCTTGAATTTTGTAATACAACCTACCCAGATCTTCTATTAATCGCAAGTCCGGTCAGCGGACTCTTCTCCGATCCTAGGCTAATATCCACCTATAGGGTAAGATTTTAAAACAAATAAAACGTGAGCGAAAGGCTTAGTAGGACTATTTATTTAAAACATTTAATTCTTTAAAAGGAAATTTCATTAATCAAATAAACATTTAGAAAATGAACTTAAATGAGTAACAGATAAATAAACAAATAAATGAATAAATAATAAATCAATTAAGTAAATGCAGAAGTAAGAAATCCAATAAAGACTTTTCTTACCAAAATAATTTTATAGGTTGACCAGAAAGAATACCATTTTCTTTTCCTGGGTAAACCATATGTAAATCACCACCATAGTGGCCCAACTGGGTTTCGAGACCTGCCCCCAAGGTCGCATACTATACGACCCGATCTTTGATATGGCATCATGCCCCAAAATATATATATACATATATATCTTTTCATGATTATTAAAATCTCTTTTTACCAAACATAATCATTTACATTTATTATGAGGTTTGTTATGAAAAATCACCTCAATTCTATCATTTATAAAATCAGTAAATAAAGATCCTTTTTCAACCAATCATTGAAAATATTTTTTGTTAAAAATTCACGCCAAAACATTTAAAACTGGCTACCAAAGAAGGGGTAGAAGTCCTACTTCAATACTCGTGCCGGTGTCCCACACTGTAATCCCGATCCGCTATATGTTAGCTCCGCGGATCCAAGCACAACCTTAAATGAAAACTAGGTCTATTAGTATCCAACCCGAGATATCCGAGGTTATTAAATCATCTCATGGTATCCTAGTGTGTCATTTAGGTTTATGAAATCATTTTATAAAGTCAGAATTTCAATCAAGGTTCAAAATAGTGCAAACGGGTGAAAAATCACAAAATTTCACCATGCCCAGTCGGCCTGCCGGTCGCCCTAGTTCGGCCTGCCGGAGGTCCAAGTCCGGTCGGTCGAACTTTTCCAGGTTTGGCCCGCCGGTCGGATGAATTTGGCCTGCCGAACATATGAATCTGGCCTATCGAACATGAAGTTCGACTTGTCGATCTGGAAAAATTCTAGAATTTTCCAAGCACGGGTCTCGGCCTCCCCGAGCCCAAATCTTCAATTTCAACCTATTTTCTCAATTCTCAGGCATGGGTAATGATCATAATCAATAGAAAAACATAATAGATTACTTTTTAATGCATTAAAACAAGTTTTAAACAAGATTTTTGGAAAAATCCAAAAATGAGAAAAATTTGAGAAAAATGAGAAATCTTGATTCAAATCCATTTTTGATGAAACAAAGTTTGTATTCTAGCTAATCTAAGTTCATCTAAAATTCTCAGGACTAACAAAACCCTCAGGTTGTGTCATATACACATCCTCAAGTACATTTCCATTAAAAAACGCTGTTTTGACAACCATTTTCCAAATCTCATAATCATAGTATGCAGTTATGGCGAGGAGAATCCGAATGGATTTAAGCATAGCAACTGGTGAAAAAGTTTCGTCATAGTCTATACCATGTGTTTGCTTAAAACCTTTTGCAACCAGTCTTGCCTTAAAGGTATGTATATTGCCATCCATGTCCGTTTTCTTTTTGAAAACCCATTTGCACCCAATAGTCTTTAAACCATCAGGTGGATCAATCAAAGTCCATACTTGATTATCATACATGGATTGCATCTCTGACTTCATGGCCTCTAGCCATTTATCACAGTTAGGGCTATTCATGGCCTCTTGGTAGGATGTGGGCTCATTTTGATCTACAATCATCACATCATTATTATTAGTTAAGA
>CAMOHE010025713.1:0-11328 GCA_946598075.1 Artocarpus hirsutus | reverse complement strand
TATATATATATATATACCTTCGGCTTCCCCTTGTAATGTCTTTATGTGAAGCATTTTGACTCGTCTAGGGGTTATATGATCTCCTTTACCAGAAACATGGCGTCCAAAGAAATTACTACGCGAAACGAAAAACAAAAAGAACCAAAAAAAAAGAAAAGAAAAGAAAAGAAAAAAGAGTGTGAGAGAAAGAAAGTTCCTCAACGAACTTCAATGTGCTTTTTGTACCGCAGAGGGGTACGAATATCTCAACTTATGAGTGCTTAAACGGCTTTAACTTTAAGTACTTTTAAAGTGAATTTCAGATTCCGCAATGTGATAAGAATACCTCTAGGCTATCTGGTTGTCGAACGATCACAAATCTTATAGAAAGCTTAAACTATATGTTAGAAGTTACACATGGCCGATCAACGTCAATTGGTTTTTTTATATCCTAGTGCTCGGATTTGGAAATGAATTTGATAAGTCGTGGTTCGGACCACTATCTCAATTATAAATAGTACAAAGCTTTTATATGTTACGGTAATAATAAAAAAAATCACTATAATATAAAGCTCTTATATGTTAGAGTAAAAACAAGTTTAATTAGTGATTTTTAACCACTTTATCAAATATTCTAGAAACTTAGGTGTGTGTGGTGTGACACTTTGTTTTATTTGATCCAAGAAATTAATAATTGAGACATACAAATTGATTTGATTTGATGTAGTGTATATCAAAACCCCAACCACGCGCCATTGGCGGCAGTCATGAAGGCCTGCAGGCTCTAATTATTACGACAAGCTAATGGGTATGCATCATTCATCTTGACCTTAGATAATGAAGCCCTATTACCAAGATCGGATTAATGGCTAATCTCAAACCGAAAGTGCTAGTAAATTTCCTCGTTAGCTTTCAAGGATATGGAATATTCTTGACCGAAAGTGTGAAGATATGCATGAGCTAATGTGAGGTGCACAAAATATGCGTAATTGATTGGACGTGTAAATGTTAAATCATCATCTGCTTTCATTAATCACAATGATAATAATTGGCGCGTATATTTGTTGGCAACTGGCCATATTATTTTGCTTGTTACCTTTTTCGCATTCAAACAAAACGTGCGCATCTTGGTAAATTAGCTGCGTAGTTTTACAATATGACTCAAATTATTATGCATTTATCTAATGTGACAATACTAACGTAATAGTATACACTTTTGAGTAAATATTTTTCTGGTCTCGTGATTACATTATGTAATATGTTCAAAAGGTGATCAATGTGGTTTACGTATTTAGGTAAACTAGTAGCGAACGAAACTTAGTGAGGAAAATGATTCTGATTCTGCGGATGTTTTGTCATGATACGCAAACAGAAGAGCCAACCCAAACACGTAATGGATTATGGAGGCCGAAATAGAGACTTTTTGAATTGACAGAACCAAGACGTACGTACGTAACTTGAGCAATTATAAATGTTACGATAAAAAAATAATAATAATAATAAAAAAGAACATATACGGCCATCATTTATGTTAACTATGTACATGATAGTTTGACGGGAATAGGTTGTTTTACTAGCACAGTCTCGTCCTGCTAAACTTTGACCAAGACTTCCTTTTATGGACCGCCATTTCAAAAATACAACTTCAACTGATACTGAAATTACCTCAAAACAAGCAAAAGCGTCTGGAAGATAGTTTCTTTTGTAGATAAGCTTGGAGTCTCGGAGCTCTCTCGTTAGAAAACTTGAAAAATCAAACCCCATAAGGAAGCGCTAAAAGGTGTACTCCAAAATAAATTAAAAACCTAGAAAATTTGTGGGACAACTAAAACCCAATTTCAAAACAAAGATCGTCCACGGCTCTGTGTTGTCCCTTTCATCACCACACATAATTGTTCTTCCCATTATAATTAGATCACCAACTAACCGCTTGATAATTTCCTGCAACAGTAAAAAACAAGAAGAAGAATAAAACCAGCATCATGTTATAAGTTGAACAAAACTCCAAAGATTCTGGGAATCGGAACGGATTCCATCGACCGAAAGGATTATCTTCAAGTTATGGTGGTTGAGGAGTTCAGACAAAAGCTGTGTGTCTCTCTCTTTGTTTATTTAATGCGAATTTTCACTTGCTGCTGGGAGTGCCCACATGTTCCCTCTGAAGAAGATTATTGAAAAAAGAGGACAGGAAAGAGAAATACATCCACACACACACAAGTTGCTTTGGATCTATCGATGATAGATCGAATTTCTCCAACACGGCGAAAATAAAGCAACATTTGGATTTGAGTTCTTCATGAGAAACAACAGGCCTACTGTGTGATTGTATAGCTGGTATATCCTGTTTCCCAACATAATATAAACAAACAAAGAATATATTTATTACATTAAAAAAATATATTTAGCAAGGAAAGGGCTTTGCTTTGTCCTTTCCTAGGCAAACTCGCATAATTGTTAAATCAAACATGCATCTGGGTTTTACCTTCTCCAATGGCGCAGCATATATACTTCCCTAATTAAGTCATTAGTATAATTCTTAGTTTAAATATGTAATATATCGAACTGTATTATTTCACATGTGTATTAAATTTTTTGTCGGAAAAAAAAAAAGAAACAGAAAATTGAAATATCATTGTCTGTACAGACACCTGCAAAAGTAAATGCAAGGGTACGCCAGAAAGATAGCAAAGACTTGGAAGGAAACAGGAAAAGACCAGAGAAGAGAGGTCCCATAATCAGCCTTTGCAGTTTCATTGATCATTTAAAGTTGGCCTCTATGGTACCTTCTGAGGGATAAAAAAAACATTAAAAACATAAAGTGAAGAGCTGGAATAAGAAATGTTGAAGGCCACCACCACCGAGGAAGCAAAGCCTAGCAAGGCAAAGGTTTTGGAATCTCATGATCGACGAAAAAGAACAGAAGAACTCACATTGACATGGACGAAGAACCAATCAAACCAAAAAGCGTCAATATATGCTCAAAATAACAGTAATATAATAAACTAAAGCTATAACAAAGGGGGAAAAAGGGAAAAAAATAATAATAAAAAGAAAAGAAAAAAGGCCATGAGATCAGCTCATTGAATGCCATTAATAAAACTTCCAAACACAGAAAACCAACTCCGTCTTTCCATGGATTGAAACAAAAAGGGGTCAGTTAGAAGAAGTAAATGATCAGTGACGCAGACACAGATACGCGATTGAACACGTAGGGAGAGATGCATTTAAACGGAAAATTCAGCTTCGCACACGTTTGCCCCTCACACCAAACCGAAACTCCTTTTTTTACTTTACAACCGTCGATTATATACACTACACACACACACATGCTAAAAACAAATAAAGGTCTTGAATTTCCCTTATTATATCTGCTAGCTCGCCTTTGTCAAACTCTCTTTTAAACATTTAGCACGATTGAACACAATGTGTGATCATCAAGACGATATGTACCAAGTATTTACAAGAAATCCCAGTGTATCAATAGAGCAAGAGAGATTCATGCAATACTAGTAATAAAGATATGATCATCAAAATGCTTAACCAATAATAATAATGATAATGATAAAAATAAAAATAAATATCTAGTCTTTGAGATGTTCATTATTTTAGAACTATAAACCTCCCCTCCAGTTCTTGACCTCCAAAACTACGCAGAATAATAATAAAAGAAAGGTGAAGGGGAAAGAGAGAGAAGGCAAGAAAACCCTAAAGCTAAAATCTCGAGAAAATAAGCTACAAGAATTTCTCGACCATATTGATATAAGTCAGCAGCTAGCTAGCTAACAGCACGATTCCCCACTTGCAATATGTTTTCCTCGAAGGCCGGTAGTATTTCTTTCAGTGCAAATGTAGAAGAGAGGGACCAAAATGTCGACTAGGAAAATGACCCCCTTCCTTCATCAAACTGTTCCTAAACCTAGCTAGAGACTTGTCTCTTATCTTAGATACAAAAAAAAAAAAAAAAAAGAAGAAGAAGGAGAGAGAGAGAGAAAAGAAAAGCACCATCTACTGAACCATTAAGAATAATAACAACAATGACAGTAGCAATTAACAATAGTAGAAACAACAACAATGATAGTAATACCAGCAGATTGATGATGATCTCATGCTTTTGATGATAAATATATATATTTTTTGCTTGGTGGCTACTGGCTAGCTAGGGTTTCTTGCCGAGGGTGTGCTTGTTGTTGTGCATCCAGACCTTGAGGACATGGCGTCGGACGCCGGTGTCGTTGCAAAACTGCTGAACGACAGGCTCATCCTCCTTCTGAATCCGCCACCCAAGCCTCTCCGCAAGCGCCAGCATCCTGTCCTTCTGCTCCTGCGTGAACTTGGTCCGGAACCTCTTCTTGCCAGACGACGTCGTCCCGTACATCCCTCCTCCTCCGCTTGGGTTCGAAACGTCCTCCTGATCCTCCCTGCAGTGGCTTCCCCCTCCGCCCGATGTTGACGGCAGCGCCAGCGGCCTATGGTACGGCGCCACGTGGAGGTACCCGGCCGGTGTCCGGTAGTAGGGCGTGAACTGAGGGTGCGCCGTCGCCGGAGGGTGGTGATGGGGAGCTGGCACGAGTCCGTACGGCTCCGGATTTAGGCTGATTCCTCCGCCACCGCCTCCAACTGAGGCGGAGTCGGTTTCTTTGCGGTGGAAGTTGCGGTGGCAGCTGCAGGCGGCGCACTTGAGGGCGTCGAGAGTGCCCTCGGCGCCGGCGGCTAGGAACTCACCGCAGCCGTCGAGGGCGTGGCCGCCGAGCCCCACGGCGTGGTTCTTCAGGCACTCGCGGTACCTCGGCTTGGTAGCCGCCGTCCTCGGCTGCGACTGAGCCGTCGTCGCTCCCTCCGCGCCGGCTCCTGAACTCGGTATTTTCACTCTCCCTGAGTTCCCCGGCAGAGAGTCGTAGCTCGCCGCCATCTCCATCTCCTCGTCGTGCTCCTCTTGATCTTCGAAATCCATTTTTTATCCTTTTGGGCCTCTCTTTCTCCTCTTGTCTTTTTTCTTTTCCTGAAAGCAGAATTAACCGACTGAATTAATTTGTCGGAATGCCCTAAACAATCTAGTAATTGGGGGACAAAAGAGAAATATTTGCAGCTTAGGCGCAGTTCGCCGGAGTAGAAGGGATTTGTGTTGTTTGTTTTAGAGAGAGAAAGAAACGAGAGAAAAAAGAGAATTTGGGGGTTGCAGAGCAGACGATAACAGAACTTAAAAAAGGAGGGAGAGAGTGTGGCTATGAATTTTTTCTCTCACTCCCTGCAAAAGAGAGGCGTTGTCCCTCAAACCCCTTCATATACTTACCCGTTTTCTGAAAACCCAACTCTCTCTCTCTCTCTCTCTCTAATTATATAATAGTTTTATATATTCTATGTCCCCACTACTACCTGCCTTACCGGTTCAACCAGTCATTTTTCACCTGCTCTTTCCTTGTCTCATCGCGCGGTAAAAAAAAAATAATAATAAAAACAAAAAATAAAAAATAAAAAAGAGAGAGAGGAACAATCCAGTAGGTTCATAGACTGGTGTACAGCTAACCATGCAACATAAGGACTCTAGTGATCCTATAGTCTGATTTTTAAGACTTCTAAGCATACACCTCTAGATCATAGCAAAATTGTGTCCCATATAGGATTTGACAGTTCAAATTTGGACTGTATATACCACATAAAGATGGCTTCTGGATGGTGATTTTTAGATTTAAAAGTAATCTAGAGTACAATCTGTGAAAATAAAATTCCAAGATGTGCATTTAAGAAGCATGACAAAAGTTGATCCTCAAAATCTTAACTTCCTTTTCTCCTTTTTTTTTTTTTAAGCATTCCTACCCCTTTTTCTTATATAGATTTTCTTAGATTTTGATAATTAAGGTTATTCTCTGTCCGTTATTTTTATTTTTATTTTTTTGACATCGTTCATTTTTAATACCAGATTATACCATAATTGTACTGGATTTAAGCAAAAAAAAAAAACAAACCAGTATGATTAAAACCACTCATATTACTTGCTTTCTTTTTTCCCTCTTTCTTTTCTTGCGCTGCATTTGCGTTTAGTGGCTAGGAGCTGGTGAGACAAGGAAAGAGCAGTATGTTATTATTATAACAAAACCAGTATGCATGGGCGACTTTGTGCCAAGCGCAGCCGTGGGCTGACAGGACCGGATCTAGTCATGGGGGTGGAAGGCTTCGTTGGTTCCCTTTCCTGGCAAGCGGACTTCGGTGATAGACGGTAGTGGCGTGGGTGGTCATGCTCGTCCGAAGCTCCCTCGTTTCCCCGTTCTTACAGCTTCCCCTCCTTTTTTGGTGCCGGTTTTGGATTGTGGGTGTGGCCAGCCTCCGTACTGCTCTACGTTGAGGGGCCCAATCGCAGTTGTGGTTGGGTTTGTGCCGCTGGGGTGTAGGGGCTGGGGTTTTTCCGCTCCTACAGTGGTGATGGTTGTGGAGAGGTAGCGGTTTGCCCCAATTGTTTTTCTTTTATGTTTTGTGTATGTATTTTGCTAACTTGGTAAGAAAACAATGTTAAGTGTTTATTTTCTGCTTTTTTCAGTACTAACGGATGTAATTTTTCCACCTTCTAATATGCGTTTAGGCTCTGGTGCCTCTGGACCCTCGTTCCCGTCCGATCGGGATTATCTACTACTTTATGCAGCATATGTTGTAGAGCTTGGTTGTGCTTAAGAGTGAATCTCCATTGTTCCCGTACGATGGAGCTCAGTATCTATTTTGTCGCTGAGCGTTTTCAATCGAATTTGTTGGTGAATCTGATTTGTGATTAGGGTCAAGTCATTGTTTCTAAATTAGTGGTTGTAATCCTCTTAGTTGAAATACAATTCTCATCTCAAAAAAAAAAAAAAAAAAGAAATCACTCATATTGCATTTGACCTTGTTGGTGTTAGGTGGGTGAGCCCTACTACCCTAGGAAAATCAAATTCCCAGTTCCTTAGCATTTAATGCAAAGAAAGATTAATTATAAAAATTCCTCCTCAACTATTGTCATTGTAATATAGTATGCTACTCGAATTTCAAAATATAACATACGTTCCACCGGATATGTAAAATATTTACAAAAATAAATCTTCTTTTATTAAAACTTTTAACAAAAATTGATACATAATTAGATTTGATACATAATAAGGAGTATTTTTTTTATAACTTTATCATATTTAAAACTAACTTGGATTTAAAAAGATATAGATTAAAAATTTTAATTGTAAAAAAATAAACTATCTTTAAAAAAATTAAAAAATAATTTATTTTTTCACTTTTCATGTGACTATGCTGTAATGGCTCACTGAACTACTCAGGAATCCTTATTATTCGTATAATATTGTGTCATTGATGTTATAAATCATACTTCAAAGAATTTTTTGTTAATATTTTATAGATCAGGAAAATAAATATGTTTCCAAGTTCAGGGCATAATATTACCAAATATTACGTTTCTAAGTATGGCTGTGTATGTAATGTTACATGCGTTGTTGTTTAGAGAGAATTTTCGTGATTAACATAATATTGTATTATTTTTTGTTTTCATACTTTTATTAATTTATTTTTACATAAATTAAACGCATGTAATACTTCATCTTATAATACCACGTGTTACATATACTTATGAATAATGATCTAAAACTTCCTAAAAAATAAAAATATTGTTAAAAACAAAATTTAATTAATGGAAAATTTTCCCATCATACCAAAAAAATATTGCTAAAAATATTTTTTACTATTCTATGTCAAATGAGTTATTTTTTTTTTTTTTATAGATGTGAAATGAGTAAAAGTGAAGAATTTAAATCTCTTATTGAAATTAAAAAAAAAAAGTATTTCACTTTCTACGGCCTTTTAAAAGTAATTATATTCCCCTCCCAAAGGAAAAGTAATTATATTCGAGTTCTCAGTGAAACGCTTTTAGGATTGCCTAGGACCGTTAGAGCACGCGCTGAAACAGCACGCGTAGAGTGAATAAAATTGACACTGAAACCTTGCGGGTCAGGTGGTGGCGGATGTGTGTCGTTCTTCTTGCACGCATTCCCGTACCAGACGAAACCTGACCCAAACTGGCGGTGAGGTGCAATCCCATTTTTTGGAGACTATCTGTCCACAATGGTGGCGCGTGTGCCGTCGCGTGGGCACCTGCTACGAGTACCCAACGTACAAGCAGGGCTGGTTTACAGAGAGATAGGAAAAGGACAGTTTTTAATTTTTAATTTTAATTTTGATTTTTTTTTTAATTGCAAGTGCCCGAAGATGGACACGGAATTACCAAGGAAAAATTAAATTGTCGGGCATTTAAGGCTCCTCCGACATGCGTGACGCCCTTATGGCGTCAACACATAAGCATTTAGTAATTCATATGTAAAAAAATAAAAGGAAAAATCGAAATTAAAAGGGTTACTTCAAATAAAGCGTGTGAAGGTGTGGCAAGCGCACTCGAACTTGAAGCGCTTGCCCCGAACGCGCCATTGATGGGGACTCTAAGGACAGTCAACAAGTGTGTTGTGTTGGAGGGACCTATGGTCATCAGGTTGCCAAACAATGCACAGACACAAATGGGGTTGTGAGAAATGGCCATCACATCTCCAGTTGTTTTAGTAAGATGTGCTTTTGCAGTTTGCAGTTTGCACTTTCAGAAGAAATCTAGATTTTTTTATTTTATTTTATTTTAGCTTGAAAGCTAGATCGGTGTCTGTTCTTGTTTGTGTTGGCTCTCTCTGGCTTGCTATATATTGACTATCCAGTAGACTAGTTTTGTTTCTATATATGTTTGAAAAAAGCGAAAGAGCCCAACACATGACATAAGAATTTTTAATTCTTTTAGAATAGGAAGAAAAGAGAGAGAGAATTCTGCTCAATGCGTGAGGTAAATATTTTTACTTGAAAGAGGCTAGTTGCGAATGGCTGAGAAGATCAGCAAAGCTGAAATAAGAAGAAAGGTTTATCTAAGTTATTTATATATTTATTTAAATCAAGGGTTAATAGTTCTTGAGACCCTGAACTATTAACATTGTGACATTTTGATCCTTAAATTAATTTGATAGTATAAAATAGTCTTTGAACATTTAACGTTATGACAATTTGGTCATTAAATTAATTTATCAGGCTAAAGTAGTCTCTGAACTGTTAACATTTTAACAAATTAGTCATTAAATTAATTTAATAGACTAGTGATAGCCAACATGGTGGCACTGTGAATGCACTCGTGGCTAGTCGGGTGAGCTAACTAGTGGGCCAACTAGGGGTGGTTTTGTTGCGAAAAGGGGTGCAACGATGGAGTACTGACACAAAATTAGTGCTGTGGAGAGGAGTGCCATAGGGTGCAGGCCAACGTGATGTTTTCTATTCAATTTTAAGCAATGACTAACATATAGGACTGCTTGTACTATTGAAAATTAATTCGGGGGACTATTTTAGCCTATTAATTTCATTCATGGTCCAAATTGTCATAATGTTACAAATTTAGAAACTATTTAGGCTATTAAATTAATTCAAGGACTAAAATGTCACAATATTAAAAATTTAGGGACTTTTAGAGCTATTAACCCTTAAATCAATATCAACAAACATTTTATTTTGGGAAAGTCCTTTACCATTAAATAGGAACAATTTTGATAAATACTAAAAGGGTACATTTGTTAGCACCCTCTAACTTTTCCCAAACTATTTAATTAAAATTTTTGGAACTATTTAATTAAATTTTTTATTATTGATTTACCCATTATTAAAATTACTTTTAAAGATACAAGTATCTTTATGAAATGCTCTAATCATCCCCATTAAGCTAGGGCTACAGCTTGTTGCTCTTATATGGGGTGGGCCCCATGTGGAAAATATAATTGAGTAGAGACACATATTGCTGCTCAATTTTTGAAATTTAAACTTCTACCCATTAACATTTTCATTTACAATAAAATTTAAAATGTGTCCCAATCAATAATAAAAATATATAACTATAGGCTCTATTTGGCAAATAGATTCGAATTAGTGATTTGATTTGAGTTTTGTGATTTGAATTAGGATTGGAGTTAGTAATTTGAACTGCTATTTGAATTGACGTTTATATGTGCATTTAAGTTTTAACGTAAGTATAGAATAAAATTAGAATTTGTGTTTGGAGAGACAGTGAAAATAGTTTTTGATTTATTGACAAATCTAATAAAATCTTAATGTTAATAATCTTAAAAATATGCAATATGGATCTTAATTTATTTCTCTCTTCACTAGGATCACAATGAAAAAAGACTCATCTCATTTGGATATCAAATGAAGAAGTTATGATTTTTTTCAAATATAGGAAAAAGAATTTCAGCTTTTATTGTAGCAAATATATACTAGTATCGAAACTTTAGAGGAGGTCAGAACTCTGAAAACATAGATTTTTTATTTTCAAAGGATTCAGATTTTGAGAAAAACAAATACACATCTAAAGAATTTTTAATACTCAAATTTAAATTTAAATATATTGAGTTCAAAGAATATATAAAACAGGCCCGTATATTCTTTTAATAAAGGGGTTTTTATGGTAGTGCACCACCTTATGCACTACTGGTGATCATTTTGAGCCGTAAAGTTGAATCTAACAGATGAGAGAATCAGAGTTGCAAAAGAGCATATGCACTCGGTTGTATTTGATGAAGTTTTTTAAGTTTAGAATATTAAAAGACTGTTTTAAAAAAATCACAAGAAATATTGGGAAAAAAAAACACCCATGAGAATCGAAGCAAAAAAATAATAATCATAACGTATAGGAAAAAAAAATACAAACGCAAAAAAGAATTTGATGAGCATCATTAAGTACTGTATATTATTTAAAAGCTATTCATATATAGATCCCATATCTGGGGACTTTTCGTCAGATGTTAGGAAATAAAATTTTGGGTTTCAAAGCTCTCCATTTTGGTCCTTTATCTGTTTTCATCCCAGACATGTCTTCCCTAGCTAACCATTGTCGCTCCACTTGCATTTTTCTTCTTGAAACAGTCTTTTTTGAACCATGCTTGAATGTTCTTATTCTACCACTCCGGCGCCAGTGTCCTGTCGTCGGCGTTGTGGAGCTCAGTCGCGAGTTTTAATCGCGGCAGTGGAGATGATTCAGATGAAGGCCTTTGACAACCGGATCGATATGGGTTCCGGACAATCGCCCTTCTAGAAGGCAATGTTCAGCACTGATCTTGCATCCCTCAACGACAGCTATTATGGAGCCTAATATTTCCTAGAATTTGCTTCACAAAATGAGGAATTTTTACAGAGCTTTTTGGATTTGTTTTACTTTTTTTCCTCTCCTAAAGGGCGTTCTTTTTTTGGGTTTTGATAATTGAGATTCCATTAATAAAGCAGCATACGAGGAACTAAAAGGGAAAAAAAAAA
>CAMOHE010025712.1:0-19212 GCA_946598075.1 Artocarpus hirsutus | reverse complement strand
TTTTTTTTTTTAATTTTGTGAAAATAATCCCTAAACTCTTTAATCAGGCGCAAAGGCAATTATAATCCTTCCGTTTGTTTCTGTTAATCTTTTAACGGGTCATATGCGTAACAAATGACCAGGTAAAAGGGTATTTTAGTAAACTCATGATTGATAAAGAATGTTTTAGTAAACTCATGGTTTATTCTTCATTAAAACTAAATCCTTGGGTTTTGTTTTAATAAGTGAAAATATTTTTGTTTTGAAAAATAAGAATTTTTTAAAAATTATGTTGAGAGTGTTTTTAAAATTTTCGTCTTGAAAAACATACGAAAATATTTTTAAAAATTTTAAGAACGAAACCAAACAAGACCTTGTTTTTTTCAAAAACTCTTGTTAAAGTCCAGAAAGCTAACAATACCCAAACAACAAAACCATTAATCTGTTCAAAACTTTTTTTGTTTTAGTTAATTTTAATAAGCATTTAATTATCAAATGAAAACTTAACAAAGTAAATAAAAAACTCCTACCACCATTGTAGACTATGCTATTAGTATACCTTATCGACCTAAACATGTTTATAAAAAACTCAAATAGCATTTAAATTAAATGCGGAATTAAAACTGAACGAGTCACGTATCTCTTGCCATTGGAATACCCACCCTCTAGTTATGAAAGAATGGGTTTATTTCTAGAGTTAAGGCTCCTCTAAACCTTTCCAGTCTCTATTTGATGGTGTATTTTAAACTAAATATGAAATTGTAGGCTTAGGAGACCTTACAAAGGATGAATTGTGTTTGTACATGCTCTACCCATCACAGAGCCATTTGAATGTGCATAGATAGTGGGCAACTATTTTCTGAACATTTTGGAGTGTTACGAGATGTTTATCTCATTCCTAAAATGATGGAAAGAACGTGGACTGTATATTTGCTCTATTCAAAACAATCGTTACTGATTCTTAAGAGAAAAAATCTAACATTCTCCCACTTGGTCTATATATTCTATCATTTATCATAGTAAGAAACAAAATACATGAATCATGGTGATAGGTCCTCTAAAAATAAGTATTATGTTCCATGTATGCATGATGTCTCTTCAACACTAGCCCATATAACTTAATGAATAAACTTTATGTTTATTCTAGGTCCAAACATTAATAATGATATTTCTCAAACAAATAAATATGTACACAAAAGAAAAACAAATATGAGAAAATATCATAGTTAGAGTTTTAGTGAAAATGACATTCGTTCTTACAACAAAAATTACACAAAGGAACCAAGTCACGCTCTATCTACATGATCCTTAAACTTTAATAGTGGCATGTCTTTTGTCAAAAGATCAGCAATCATCAATTTAGTACTAGCGTGTTCAATAACCACTATTTTCTCTTTAACATGTTTCCTTATGGCCAAATACTTGATGTCCATATGTTTACTTCGACCACTACTCTTATTGTTATTAGCTATAAAAACTGCAACTAAATTGTCACAACATATCTTAATGGCCTGGAAATCGAATCCACAACTCTAAACCCAAAAACGAAACTCTTCATCCATACACCATACGAGGTAGCCTCAAAATAAGATATAAACTCAGCCTTCATAGTGAAAGTGGCAGTCAAAGTTAGCTTTGCGCTCTCCCAAGATACAGCTCCACAACAAACAAAGAAATATATCCTGATGTTGATTTTTTGTGAACCAACACAATGAGCATAGTCTGAATCAGAGTAGCCAATTACTTCCAAATTATCAGTCTGTCTATACATAAGCATGTAGTATTTGGTCTCTTGAAGGTACCTCATCACTTTCTTTGCAGCTCTCTAATGGTCTGTACCTAGATTATTCTGATATCTTCCTGACATCCTAACAGCAAATGCAATGTTAGGCCTTGTATAAGAGCTATACTTAGTGAACTGTCTCATCCAAAATCTCTCAAAAATCTTATTAATATAGGTTTTTGAGATAGACTCAAAATACCTCGAAATCTATCTTATATATTCTAATATAAATGACATAAGATGCCTAACCATATCTTTCATGTCAAAGTTTTTAGAAAGAAATTGTTTTACCTTATGTAGCAAACTCTTATCATTGGTTGTAAGTAAAATGTCATCTACATACCAAAAAAGGAAACAAATCTTACTCCTGTGGACTTTCTGGTATATACATTGATCTATAATATTCTCTACAAATATGAATGAAGAGATAACATCATAAAATTTCAAATAACATTGACGAAAGGCTTGTTTCAATCCATATATGGATTTCTTGAGCTTGCACACCAAATGCTCACCACCACTAGAAGAAAATCCTTCTGGTTATTTCATGTAAATCTCTTCCTCTAGATCTCCATTGAGAAAAGTAGTTTTCACATCCATTTGTTGCAACTCTAAGTCAAAATATGCAACTAATGCAATAATGATACGCAATGAATCTTTCTTAGATACAGGAAAAAAGGTTTCTTTGTAGTCAATTCCTTCTTTTTGAGTCAATTCCTTCTAGTTATTTTATGTAAATCTCTTCCTCTAGATCTCCATTGAGAAAAGTAGTTTTCACATCCATTTGTTGCAACTCTAAGTCAAAATATGCAACTAATGCAATAATGATACGCAATGAATCTTTCTTAGATACAGGAAAAAAGGTTTCTTTGTAGTCAATTCCTTCTTTTTGAGTGAATATTTTAGCAAGGAGTCTTGTTTTATATCTCTAGATGTTGCCTAATGAGTCTTTCTTTGTCTCAAAAACCCATTTGCGTCCTATGGCTTTTGCACCATCAGGCAAATCAACAAGACTCCAGACTTCGTTAGATACCATAGAAGTCCTCATCATTCATGACATTAGACCATAAATTCGATTCTTTACAACTCATGACTTGTGAAAATGTTTCAGGATTATTTTTGGCTTCAATGTTATAGTCAAACTCCTATAGATACATAACATAATCAATAGGAATTGCTGATTTTTTATTCTAGTATATCTTCTTAATGTTGTATAAATATTTTCCTGAGAAACATATTGTTCAACTAGTTGTTCAACAATTTCTGCCAATCATTGAACAACTTGATCTTTTGGATTGTTATTAGTAACTTGTAGAACTTTAACGATTGGTTGCTTAACACCCGTTTGACCTTAAGGGGTGTTATGAATGACAACCAATCTATCACTTGAATAGGAAGGTTGAGCATCAAAATGATCTTTCTTAGAGATGAAGTTTTAGGATTGATCACTCCCACTGATCAAGTCATTCTCAAGAAACTTTACATTTCTTGATTTTACAATCCTAGTGCTGTGAGATGAATAGTAGAACCTTTTAGACCTTTCAGCATATCCAATGAAATACCGCACTAATGATCCTTCGGTCTAGTTTCTTCTGTTATGGGTTATAGAATCTTACTTCAAACGGGCATCCTTAAATGCGTATATGTCTCAAACTCGATTTTCAACCTTTCCATAATTCAAATGACGTCTTTGACAACCTTGGTTAGAACTCGGTGTAATATATATACTGCTGTTTTAATAGCCTCAGTCTTTAAGGATTTAGGAAAGTTTGGAGTTACTATGCTTATTCTTTACCATGTCCATCAATGTTCGGTTTCTCTTTTCTACTAAACCATTCTGGTCTGGGGAACCAGGCATAGTGTATTAGGCAACTATCCCATGCTCTTAAAAAAACTTCACAAATGGACTAGATGCTTGTCCATCCTCAGTATATCTACCATAATATTCTCCACCTCTATTTGTTCTCATGATCTTAATTTGTTTTCTATATTGTTTCTCTACTTCAGCCTTAACAACTTTAAAGGCATCTAGTGCTTCATCCTTGTTATAAAGTAAGTAGATACATATATCGTATGTAATCATCTATAAATGAGATGAAGTCTTTTGGGCCATACAAGTCCATGTCTGAACTACAAATATTTAAATGTATAATCTCTAATATGTTTGTGCTCCTCTTTTCACCTTTCTTGGACTTGTTGGTCTATTTTCCCTTAATGCAGTCCACACAAATGTCAAAATTAGTAAAATTCAAAGTACTAAGTACTCTATTATATACTAATCTCTTAATTCTTTCTATGGAGATATGTTCTAATCTCCGGTGCCACAACATAAAGGAATCTTCATTTATAACAAATCATTTCATACTAATGTAAACATGCATAGCATTATAAGTGGTATAATTTTTTTAAATTAATACAGAAATCAGACACAGTGCCATTCCCAACAAGATTAGATTTATAAAACAAACTAAAAGATGTCACTAAAAAATGAAAGGAGTAACCCAAAGGCACAAGTCTTGAAACTGAAATAAAATTACTAGAAAAACTTGAAATATAAAATGTATTTTCCAAATTTAAAATAAAACCACTACTTAAAACTAAACTGTATGTTCCAACAGCCTTCACATGTGAACGCATTTGGTTTCTCTAATAGATGCCTTGCTCACTTCCAACTGGCTTCTTTAGGCTTCGCATACCTTATAAAGTATTCAAAATATGGATTGTAAAATCAGAATCAATCCATCATGTGTGAAAAAAAAATCAATTATATTAGATTTATAACAAACAAATAAGAATGATATACCTTTCTTCTCAAGCCATTGTTGAAATTTGGTGCAATCTTTTTGCACGTGTCCCTTCCTTTTTTAGAAGAAGCACTTGGATTCTGTTTTTATTCCACCTTAGGGTGGTATTTTACCTTTCCCCTTTTATTTGGCTTGGTTTTGGTTCTGGTTCTTTTCTTGTGTTGCCATTAATACACTTTCACCCAGTTTCATTATCAGCATCTCCTTTTCCTAAACATACATGGTCAAAAGTTTATTAATTAACCACTTATCCTTATGTGTTATAGGATATTTTGAAGGGTTCATATTGCTATGGAAAGAGTATTCAGTATATAATACACAAAGAAAGAGTTAGACATATCAACCTTAAGAGTCTTTAGCTGAGTCACAATGTTCCTTTTTGCATGATGTGCTCATGTACACCTCTCACAGTAGTAAGCCTTAAAGATGAAAACTTCATAATTAGAGTGCTAGCAAGTGCCTTATCTAAAGACTCAAACTGTTCATCAATAGTCTTCAGCAATGCCTTGACATTGTCATGTTGATCAACTGAACCATGAATATCAGTAGAGATCTTGGTCTTTATAAAGATCACACTGAGATGATTGAATCGTTCCCATTGTTTACAAAGAGCAATTTTATCTGGAGTATTGGTTGGAGTAATAATTGGTTCATCTTTTCTAATAGTATAATCATTATCTATCCACCCTAGATAAAGGAGAATTCTCTCCTTCTAAACCTTGTAGTTATCACCCTTTAATTCAAGAATATCGCATTTTATATCAGAGAAATTTACAGATTGCATGACTGCATAAAATTAAATATATATGCTTTTAATTCAAAATTGAGACTAATAAATATATATCATGTTTTACCAACATAAATCATATATAAAAAAACATAAATCTAGTAACATAAAACTTACCTGTGGGCTAAACTTCTAATTCAATTAGATATATGTATATATAACTTTATGATAAAACTATCAAATTATGTTTCTTTTCTTAATTCCTATGTGTAAATTAGGAAATATAATTTGGCATTCTATCCTCATTAGTCATATAAATATAATAAAAATTCATGTTGGATAAAATCTATTATATTCAATATGATTAACCACAAATAATGTCATAATGTGAGCCTAAAACACTTAATACATAATTTTACATAATTAAACATGTTGTGGCTATTCCATAATTAATTAAAATTATATAGATAACTAGACATTAAATTTAATTCACAAAAATTGTTCATATAAATTGCATGAAACTATAAGCAATATAAACACAAAATTAATTTTAATGTACTAAAATTATTCATCTTAATATTGCATGCATGATAAAACAATAAATTACACATACGAAAAAAACAAAATACATGATTTAAGCACATAAATATCCAAAATATAAATTCCATAAAAGGTTGCTATAAAAAAGCCAAATAATGAATTTAATCACAAAAATACCTATATATTATTTCTGAAAATAATTTAAAATTTATTTAATTGTTTTCTTTTGTTTTTTGTTTTTTGATGTCGTTTACCAAAATAGGGCTTAAACACAATGAGTCGTTTTTTTGTCCAAATCACGCGCTATTTTCCTATCAAAACGACATGTTGTTTTAATTTTTCTTCAAAAAACAACAAGTTGTTTGATCAAACGACAACAACAATCTCTAGTTTCAAACAACATGTAGTTTTAATAACCACCAGAAACAATATGTCATTTTTTTAAACGATAAAGACAGACTCAACCGAAATGACATGACGTTTTTGCTAAACAAGCAAAATGATATGTCGTTTTTCATCGCCTTCAACCTCCTGGCGTGTTTATTTGGATCTAAATTTAAACTTAGTTTCAAACTTGACTGAATATTCTGCTTCCAAACACCAAATTCGACGTTTCAAATCATAAAAATGTTAGAAATTTAATTTCCTAATGATTTCTAAGATTTTTTAATCCAAAAATTTTAAATAACAATCTTGAAATCACAAAAAAATTTTCAGTATATAAACCACATAGCTAGATCGTGTAATCACAAGGTAGAGCTAACAACGTTCTGATGCCAAATATTAGTATACTTTATCGAACTAAACATGCTTATGAAAAACTCAAATAACATTTAGATCAAATGTAGAACAGATTGAATTACATACCTCCTACCATTGGAATTCCCACTTTCTGGTTATGGAAGGATGTGTTTATTTTTGGAGTTAAGGGTCTTCTAAACCTTTCTCAATCTCTGTTTGATAGTGTATTTTAAACTAAATACAAGATTGTAGGCTTAGGGGACCTTAAAAAGGATGCACTGTATTTGTAAATGCTCTGCCCATGACAGAGACATTTGAATGTGCATAGATAATGGGCAACTATTTTTAGAACGTTTTGGAATGTTACGAGATGTTTATCTCGTTCCTCAAATGATAAAAAAGAACGTGGATCATATATTTGCTCTATTCAAAACAGTCCTCTCTGATTCTTAAGAGAAAAAAATCCAACACTTGCACCAAAAATCCATTAGAAACATCACAAAAGGAATATGCTTAAAAAGCAAATGCTTTCTTATATATGTTGATTCTTGCAATCGAGCATTCTAAATACACTGAAACATCACATGAACTCGACAAATTTGATTATGAAATGAAACACAGAATCCCAACAAAGCAAAACCAAGAAAAAAAAGTATTCAAAGTGAAGAAATTTACATGGCAAAGAGAGATTTGGCGGCTGCTCGCAATTGGGGAGCAAAGTAACAAGTTGCTCGCAGAGGGATCTAAAAGGTGGCGAGTTTCGTCTTGGAGGAGGCTTGGCGCATGCAAAACTAGGTGTCGAGATAAGCTGCTCGCATTAGATGGTCTGGACTTGCGACGACATTGTAGATCTAGTCATGCAATAGATCTGGACTTGCAATAGATCCAGGCCTTGCAGCAGCACAAGTTCGACGAGCATGGGCTTTGCGGTAGCACAGGCTCAACGGCGAACTCAGAAAGGCCAGGACTCTTCTTGCCATAGGCCAGGACTCTTGCCATTCTTTGATTTTGCAGAGGGAACAAAAAAGATGACAATTCATACCAGGAAGAAAGAGCAAAAAAAAGAGCAAAATAATATATTTAGATTAAACCTTAGTAAATAATATCATATAATTTCAAAATGTGTAATATATAACACATCATAAAAATTTGAGTAATATCTCATAAAAAATTGAGAACAAAACCCTAAAATACCCCACCTTTTTATCTTCTCTATTTCTCACCCTCTTCTGCCACTGGTATCGCTGTCGGTTGCGTAAATACAATATTTATTAAGAAATACTATATTTACTGTGTAAATACAAAAATTCACTAGAGACTTCACCGGATTGCTGGCAATCGAAAAATACAATATTTACTGAAAAATACCATATTTACCGTATAAAAACAAAAATTCACCGATGACTTTGTAGGACCTCCGGCGGCCAGAAAATACAATATTTCACTTGAAATACAGAATTACTGTATAAATACAAAATTTACCAAAGACCCAAAAATGCAATATTAACCAGAACATACCGTATTTATCGTGCAATACAAAAATATTCACCGGCAACTTCGCCGGATTGCTGACGGCTAGGAAATATAGTATTTCAATTAAAATACTATATTCTCATGCAAGTACAAAAATTTACTACCGACTTTTCTAGACTATCGGCGGCCGGGAAATATAATATTTCACTTGAAATACTATATTATCATGTAAATACAAAATTTCACAAGTGATTTTGCCAGACCACTAGCAGTTGAAAAATACAATATGTACTAAGAAATACTATATTTATTATGTAAATACAAAGACTGTTGATGGCTGAAAAATATAATATTTTACCTAAAATACTGTATTACCGTATAAATACAAAAATTCACTGGCGACTTTGTTAGACCGCCGACGGCTTAGAAATATAGTATTACTATAATAATATTTTATTATTGTATAAATACAAAAATTCACCAACGACTTTGCGAGACCATTGGCTGCCAAAAAATATAGTATAACTTTAATAATATTATATTACCGTGTAAATACAAAAATTTAATGGTGACTTTACCAGATCATTGACGGTTAAAAAATATAGTATTAACCTATATAATTACTGTATTAACGTACAAATACAAATTCATTAACAACCTTAATGGCGAGAAAAAAACTTCATTTCCAAGAAAATACTGCATTTCTCTATAAATATAATATTTCCTAGTAAAAAAGGAAACTTTATCAGCGATGTCAATGGACACCGACAACGTCACAGGAAACCAACAAATACCACCAAAAACCAGAAAAACATAACAACAACAGCAGCAACAACAACAAAACTAGTTTTTTTTTTTTTTTTCTTCATCTTTCTCTCTTCTCTCTCTTTCTCTCTCTCCGGCTGAAAGAATTCATGAATCAACATGAAATCACCACTCAATCTGATTTCTCCAAATGAGAAACCTCAATATTAGTTTCTTTGATGGATCTGATATAAGATAAATATAATAATTTCACGTGCTTTTAGGAAGCTCAAGAAATTATTATGTAATTTTTTGTTGGTTGTCTGAACTTTTTGTATTTGACTGATGTAATATTATGTAAGCACGATACAACTTAGCAAAATGAACTTATGCTTCATTCATTCATGATTGTGTACTGTGTAGAAACCAATGGCCATTTTTTAGGCACTTACTCTTGAAGACGAGTGGTGTCCTTACTCCACCAGATCGTATCCTCCAGCAAAAAGATTGGACGCAGTGTAGACGATCAATCAAACACCGTCGCAGAACTTCTTGTGCAAGTGTTATCACGATCTACGCCTCCCAAACGCTGACGAAGAACAGCCGTAATTTTTGCCTCTCAGACGCCGTCAAAGATGCCATGTCTTGACGATCAACTTCGTCGTCAATCTCAGATCGTGTCTTGCTAATCCAGATCTGGCCACACTGATAGTTGAGAGGAATTCGAAAAACCAGAGAGAGGAAGAGAGGGAAAAAGAAAAGAGATGTGAGCGAGAAAATATCTGATCTGAAAAAAAAAAGGATAAAAGTTGGAAGGGAACACCAACGAGAGAAAGGAGAGAGAATCAAAGAGGAGGGAGAGTTTTTCAAAAATAAAATAGGGGTACTTTGGGTACTCTACACCATGTAAATGTGATCAAATGCTTTTTATGTTATGTTTTTAGAAGATCCAACATTTTTTTGCTAAAAAGCTAATAAAACATGTTATTTTTTACAATTTCTCTTCATACAATGGGCTTGAGTTACGTCCTAAAATAGTCCCACTTATAGTTAAGGTCAATTTGGTATTTTAAGCATGTTAGAGGTCAAGTGAGGGGCTTAGAAATGATTTCCTTGAGAAATGAAACAGATAGAGAGAAAAAGGTGTTAATTGCACTTGACAAAGACGTTTGGGAACTGTTTCATCAAGATTAAAAAAATAGAGACTAATCTGTCACCAATTAAGTAAGTTAAAGTTCATTGGTGTCAATTACTCTTTATTTTGTTTGCGGAAGCAAAAGCCAAAAGAGAAAAAGAAAACTGATAAACCGATTCCCATTGTCTTGAGCCTAGTTTATTGTCTAATATCATTTTTTTTTGTTTTGAAAACCAAGAAATCTTCGACAATTTAGGTAACAGATCGTACATGACATTCCAAAAATAAGAAATTCTACCCTTCAAAAAAAAAAAAAAAATCTAAAGTAGTTGTTGAATTTTAGGAAAAAGGTGGTTGTCGTTTTAGAAAACAACATTGATTTTCACGTTGTTTTAACTTATTCAAGTCCATTTTTTTGCCCTACACGGTAAGGGTGTTCGCAGGGATTTGAATATATATTTTTTAAACAATCAATCAAACCAAAAATAAATTTTATGTTCAGGTACTTTGATATTTTTTATAAAACTAAATTAAACCAAATCACTTATAAGTAGTTTGAACGGTTTATGCTTAAGATCAATTTTTTTTATCTAACCAAAATTATGAAACGTCTAAAAATTTTATCTTTCAAAATTTAATACAAACATAAAGCAAACTAAAAAAGTTACAATAATACAAATAAAAATTCATTAACAACCAAACTAAAAAGTCAAAAATATAACTAAATAACATAAGACAACACAATCAAATTTTAAACATGAATGAAAGCTTTTCGTTGGTATCAATAAATCTGTCCTCCAACTATTATTATCTTTAATTGATGCTATAGTAAGTTGAGCCAGTGGTAGAGAGAGATGACGTAACAATGACAACATGGCAAGCAGGTTAGCGGCGGTGCAGAAAGAAGACATGGTTGCTGGATGGAGGGAGGTGAGGATTCCATTCCATGAGTTAGTATTAGTTGCATATATTGGTTTCTTAATTTGATTTTGTTTTTTAGATATTGATGATAGGTGATTACGAGAAGTGTAATTATAAAGTATAAAAAGATACATCTTATGTGTAGAACTACTTTTAATAACCACTAAAAAATAATCTGTTTAAAAATTATAAAAAATATTATATGAAAAATATTTTAAAAATAAAAATGATATAATATAATGGTTTAGCAGACGATTTAGGTAGGCGGCTTCAATAGACAGCTTAAAAGTTCAAATCACTAATTAAACCATTTAAAATATTTATATAAAAAATCACTCAAACTATCCAAAATTAAAACATAAAAACCATCGGTTGGTTTTTTTGACACCTCTACTGTAAGCCTACAACAAATGACATCTTTGTCTTTTACACTGCAAGAAACAACATCTAAAGGGAAAGCAATATATTAAAAGCGCTAGCGCTTGAAATAAAATTTGTAATGCTTATCAATATATATATAAAAAAAAAACGCTTGAAATAAAATTTACAGCAAATAAATAAATAAACAAACAAGACATTCAAATCAGAATGACAAAAAAAAAATCCTCTTAAATCACCAAAACACTTATCTATTGTACAAAAGATCCTAGCAAGACATACTAAAAAAAAAAAAAAAACAAAAACAAAAACAAAAAATTCATGCAAGAATATGGATGATATTGCAGCCTCCCTTCAATCTTCTATTCCTCAAATACTCTCTCTGTCATATCTTTTTTTTTTTTTTAGCTCCGAAGGAAAATACGATGTGCTTTGTCAAAGTTGTTGCTTGAGCAATTCTATTGAATCCTAATTTTGTTACTAATAAAATAGTAAGATCTAGTTTAAAAAGTACACCACATACTAAATTGAGGCTCGTAGTTTTTTTTTTCATTATTGCTTCTTTTATTTTTATTTTTTTATTTTTTCATATTTTGGTGCTCTTCTATAATTTCTTTGTTTTAACTTTCAACATAATATACAATTTCTTTCACGTCGTTCATGGTTTCAAATGACATGAATTTCGCGTGGCTTTAAAGAGTCAGTGCAGTAGCTAACACAACAGAAGTTTACTTTTTGTAGTTGTTGGTAGTGTTGCTTTTTTTTTTTTTTTTCGTTTTGAAATTTTTTTTTGACTGCCATGAGCAATAAGGTTACAACCTTGTAACTAACAAAACAATAGAATGAGAGCCATTGTTTTGTTAGTTGCGAGGCTATAAGTAGGACCTTTTGTTTTGTTACTTACAGGATTGTAATCCTATGAGATTAAATAAGATTGTTTTTTGTTTATTAGAGCTGTCAATTCATGTTCGCCTGTTATATTCAGACTAGCACGATTATTACACGATACGATTAGTATAAACACGAACACGAACATGATACAATTAATAAATATGCCAAGAACTCATGTAACATGGCACGCTTAATATGTTTATGAAACAAGTCGTGATAGATTGACACGATAAAAACCTATATATGACACGATTATGACCCAATTAATTAAAAAAAATTAATTTTTATTTATATATATAGTCAATTTTAGGAAAAAAAAAAAGTTCATAAAGTTGAATAGAATAATAGGCTGTTAGGCCTTAAAGGCTTTTAATTTTTAGTGTGTTTAAAACAAAAAATAAAATAAAATTGAACTGTATTCTTTTTTTAATCTTTAACTATTTTTACAGTCGAAATTAGAGAAAAAAAATTGTATTGAAGTTACTTAACTAACGTTCAAGGACAAATGTGTGAGGAGGAAAGAAAACACATCGACTCTTATATAGAGAAGTTATGAGAAGATATTTATTATTCCTTTTCAATCTGTGACTCTTGAAGACATTCTTATAATTAAGCGGATTTGTGTCGTGTCATGTCGGCATGTTTACGACCTATTTAATTAAATGTATTAAAGCGTGTTAAATAGGTCAGCACGAATCTAGCCTGTTTATTTTTGTATTATTCGTGCCAACTCATTTACAGCCTAATTAATAAATACGCGGTCTAAATCTGTTTACTTTATGATGTTTTCGTATTGTTTCGTTGTCTCGTGTTCAAAATTGTCAGTGCAATTGTTTATTAGGAGCGATATTATTTTTGGAATGGAGCTGACATAAGCCATTCGGGTTAGGTCGGCTTGGGGAAGTCTTTGTAATATCTGTCCGGATTAGGTCAATTGGTAAAAGAAGTTCCATCATACAGATATGTTGCTTCACGATTTTGTACGATATTAGACTGTTCAAATCAGGCATTTAAGAATAGTTTTTGTTACCAACAACCTGTGGGATTGGGTGGCCAGGAGCCCATTCTCCCTTAAGCAAGGTCTCGAGTTCGAGTCTTGTGAATAGAGAAGCAAATGTTGGGAGAGCTTTCCCCATATGGGTCCGACTCAGCTCGAATCTGGATTAGTCGGGTTTACTCCCCGCTAGAGTTGAGGGACCCTTTCTGTGGGTTCGTGCCTCTATTTGGTGGGTCCGGATACCGGATGGTTTTTACCAAAAAAAAAAAGAATAGTTTTTGTTGTCTGATGGAGATGTTCACGCCATTTGGAGTGTTGGGTGCGATTTCCACAAGCAACACTGAATTTCAATTTTTTTTTTTAGTTCTTATGTGTCGTTTTCAGAAGATATCCGGCAAGGCCAGCCCTTGTTATGAAACAACAAAATCTATAGAAACAATTGATTCAGGCTCTTCGGTGAGGGGTTTTAAAAACGGTGATAACTTACAAGCTCGGGTTAGTTAATAGTAAAGAAAATAAAGTAAAAAAAACAAATATTAACTTCAAGTTGGCATATTTTCTGCAAACGACCTTCATTTTTTATGGTGCTTTAAGAGATTATAGCTGTTGATTACTTGATTTAGCTAGCAAGATTTTCTTTTTTTTTTTTGAATAGGACCGCCCAACCCGAGCAATTTGATCTTCACTTTCAAACGACATAGCACTTCGTGTTGTTTTCAAAGACTATGATGTCGTTTCAGCCCACACTTACCGATCAGGGTGGCTCAGTGGGAAAATTATCAAACATTTGATGAACTTCTTGTTTCCGGGTTATGGCAGTTTTTACTAGTTAACACGCTTATCGCGTGGTTCCAACTTCCAACCGAGGTCAATTTAATTAGGACAATGTCGGTTTAAATTTCTCATAATAAGATCTTTTTTGGTCGAAAAGGAAAAAAAATAAAAAAGGAAAAAGGCAAGAATGCTCAATGATACAATGAACAAACACTTTAATACACATGGTAAGGAATACAAATTCCCATCACATGGTGTCGTCTCTATGACTGTTGGGGTGCTCTCAGAATTGATTGTGTTCGCCTAATGTTTCAAATAAATATATTTATTTTGGTTTTGATGATTTCAAATAATTATTGCGAAATTACTAATAATTTATCTTAACTTGTGGTGTTATTCTTGAAGAAATATTTTAGCAACTCAAGATTATCAAAAGAAAATTCATCAAGCAATGACCCGGGTACAACATTGTGAAGAATTATAATCCCGAGAGCTTGAAGATTGAAGTAGATCATCAAAAAGCATGAAAAATAGGTTTAAATTTTATTTTGAAGCTCATACTATGTTAAAGCTTGCATATGATTTTCATCAAGATTTTTAGCTCAAGTTTGGTCATAACTATTTATGTCGAAAATATTTCTGAACCGAAAATCTTAAGCTCTTTTAAACTAAAAATTAAAAAATATTTTCAAAAATTGTTTGCCTTTGTTCAAAATCTTTTTCTATCATTTTTAGAGCTTAATATTTAATTTTGATGCTAAAATTATATTTTCTCAAATTGTAAAATTGTTTTCAAATAGTTTATTTTTGGCGTCTAGGTTTGCTGGAGAGGCGCGGTCGATATGGCAGTCAACCGCCCAACCTTAGGGCTGGTTTCTTCTAGTAACTTAGTTGACTGCACCATGTACAGGGCGGCCGACCGCAGCGTCTAATAGCTATATTTTTAGCCGTTAGAAACATTTCTCCAATGGCTAGTTTGCATATTTTTTTGGTATAGATACCTTATTTTCGACCTTGGAGATAACTTTTGACACCTTGAACATATATTAAATCATATTCTAAGTATCTACAAGTCTTTGATTATTCTCTTGAGCTAAACTTGTTCAAAAATTATCTTGTGAGCTTATACATCTCCTAGTTGCTTCAAAATTATAATCCAATCATTCTTACGAGGTGTAAAATAGTTGTTAAAAATCTTCAATCCTTGTAAAACCAAGTGTTATATGTTTCCAAAGCCTTATAAAATTTGAATAAGTGTCTAGTTAGCCAATCTCCATAAAATTACGGTTATAAGAGGTTGTGATGAGCCTCATGTAGAAGAAGTCACCGATTGTACAAAGAGTGATCATGCCGAAAACTAGATCAGAATAGTGGAAGAGGTTGTGCTTGCTTAGCTTGGGGACAGTGAATGTAGACATATTACTGAACCACTATAAGTCGTCTTTGCATATTTTCAAATTATTACTAGTGATATATTTGATTTGTAATATTAGCTTGTTTAATTGCATCTTTGTGACTTGTTAGTTTATAGCTTGAAAATTTGTACTCTTGAATTGTTGATTATTGGAATTAGTCTCATACTTTGGTTGTGATTATTTCTAATTTTCTAATAATTGTAAAAAGTTTGTAAAACCCAATTGGGTAGTCATTTTTAGACAAACAATTGGTATTAGAATGAGGTGCTCGAATTTGTTTTTAAAAGAGATTTCACAATCTTGAGCATGACTACTCAAAGTTTGCAAAGCATGGAAGGTCATTCCACAAATAGACCTCTTTTTTTTAATGGGGTTGTTTACAACTATTGGAAAGTTAGAATGAAAATTTATTTGCAATTTTATTAATTCTACCCTTTGGGAAATTGTTGAAAATAGTCCATACAAACCTATGAAGAAAGTAGACTAAGTTTGAGCTCCAAAAGATCCCAAAGAGTATGATGAAAATGATAAAAAAAATTGTCATTGAATGCTAAGGCCTTTAATATCTTGTATTGTGCATTAGATAGAAATAAATTTAATAGAATCATGTCCTGCACAAACGCACAAGATATTTGGCACACTTTAGAGGTTGTTCATAAAGGAATAAATCAAGTTAAAAAGATTCAAACTAATTATCTACTTCATGATTATGAAATGTTTAAAATGAAAGAACATGAGACTATTACCGAAATGTATACTAGATTTATGGAGATTATTAGCAGTTTGAAGTCTCTTGGTAGGACATTCAAATCAAGTGAAATTGTTTGATCCTTACCACCATGATGTCATATCAAGAGGACAACTTTGGAGGAAGCAAAAGATCTTTCCACTCTATCCTTAGAGGAGCTAATTGGATCTCTTATGACACATGAGATCACAAGAAGGCAAAATCAAGAAGAGGAAGATAAGAAAAAGAAAGGAATTGCCATGAAAGCCTCCATTCGAGAAGAAGATGAAGATGAAGATGAAGAGAATGATGAGGATGAAGCTTTTTATCAAAAAGACATGGAAACTATGGTCTTGCTAGCAAGAAAGTATAAGAAAGTTCAATAAAAAATTCAACAAAAACAAAGGCCCTAGAAGAAAAGAAGATCAAGGAGAAAAGTCAAGAAAAGATGAAGTGATTTTCTATGATTGCAAGAAACCGGGGTCATATAAGACCGGATTGTCCTTTGAAGAAAGAAGGAACCAAGAAAGGAGCCAAGAAGGAGGAGTTGAAGAAAGTTCTTCAAGCAACTTGGGATCAACTTGATTCCAAAGATTCCGATGAGGATGAGCCAAGAGAAGTCGCCAATATGTGCTTTATGGCTATTGATGATGATGAGGGATCCTCCTCTTATTCTAATGTTGTTTGTGATGAAATTGATGGTGTTGAGTTATCTAAAGCATTTGATGATTGCATGATGATTATGAAAAACTGGCCCTCAAGGATGCTATGCTTAGAAAAAAAAAAAATTGCAATTTTTCAAGATGAAATTGAGGTTTTGAAAGATCAAAAATCAAAAGGTGTTGACAACGATTCACTTGTTGAGAATGCTTCTTTGAAAGAAAAAGTTGATGACTTGACAAACATAAGCTCGATTTGATTTTGTACTCAGAATTTTTGAAAATATTTCGCACATTTTTTGCAGCAAAAATTTTAAAAGCTCTCAACACAATTTTCAAAAAATTACCATTTTCTAAAATAAAAACATTTTCGTTTATTCTGAAAACAATACCAAATGACCCCATAATTTTTTAATTCACTAAGGAAAAGAAAAATTTTGATTTAATGCTTATTCATTTTCAAAAAGGTGGTTTACAACATAAGCTACATATTGGACAAAAATATTTCAAGAATTATTTTGTCAAAGCAACAACTAGCAAAGTTAACTCAAAATACGTATGCACATATTGTAACAAAGATGGACATACCGCTTTTTATTGTTCCATAAAAAGTGCATATTTTGGAGTTAAGCAAAAATGGAGCTACTTAAGCTAGTGTGGGCACTAGGTCTAATGTGGCTTTGCCATTGTCTAAAATTGACATAAAAGGTGTTTGGTAAAGTGAGTTAAGACTCATGAGTTCTAACTCAAACAGTGAAGAGTTCTCACATGCTATAGTAAAAAATAAAATGTTGCTACAATATAAAACTCTTGCATACTATAGTATTTTTCACCAAAATTGGTTCTAATTATACTTTTAACTCACTTTGTCAAACATTTCATAACAATAATTATCAAAGTTGTACCTTATTATAAATTGAGGACGAGTTTTATATGATTTTAAATTGTAGGGGACAACCTAAGATGATTTATATTCTTCGCGGTTAAATTTGCAATTGTACTAAATCTAAAACAAGCAATGACGAGACGTTTTTGGGTATCTGAATCAGTGAGCACCAAAGTGTGGGTCGGCCATGGCGGCTGCGAAGATGGTGATGGCTTCTCTGACTCACTTCCGCCCTCTAACGTGCGCCGCCGCCGCCGCCGCCTCTGCCTCCTCAGCGTCTTATCCTGCTCGGCTGGTCCCACACCCACCTGACTTGATCAAGTGGGTCCGGGGACAAGGAGGGTTCGTTCACCACTCACTGAAGATTGCCCAGGACAGCACCAATGGTCTTGGACTTTTGGCTTCTGACGAAATCCCAAAAGGGTCTAACCTTATTGCTCTTCCTCCTCATATTCCGTTGAGGTTTAGCTCTCTTGAATCGAACGGTGGAAATGACCTTCACCACGTTTTGGTCAATTTGGCTCGCCTAGTTCCTGGTAGGTCTAATTCTAGCTTTTCTTTGTCTTGTCAATTAATATGGTTAATTGGACAATGCCCATTTTCACTATGGTTATGAATGTAAGAAAGAGAATGACTTTCTCTCTCTCGCTCTCGTTGAACCTAATCTTGTAAAGGTTTGAACTTTAAAGTAACATGAGGCTATGAAAATCTACTCGTATTCATCCGCAGTGACAGCTAGTATTTAAATGAAGATTAAAATTTATTTTCCAAGCTTCCTATGGAGTTCAAATGTTACAGTCTAAGTATACATAGAGTGTGTTAGGTTATTTCATAAATTGCTTCGGATGTTTAGAAATTGGAGAATAAGTTGATGAAATTCTTTAGAACATCCCAACTAAGTTGGTGTCCCTAATTAAAGAGAGTTTCTTTGAATTGAAATTCCGTAGCTGATAGCTTTTTGTTGTCAGGTGGAGGTTGATTGGTAAACGGTCGGACGGAAAAGTGAAAGGAGGGTGAGGGATGAGGATATAGCATTTTTTTGAACATATGTTTGTTTGGTAGGTTAGATAAGAAAAGGGAATGGATTGAATAAGGGATTTCTAATGCTTCATAGGACCCCAAATCTTAATCTCTCTCAATTTGAAGGGATTAAAGGAGGGAATCCATACCAAACAGATAAGAGAAACGTCCTCTTCTTCCTTTTCCATTGTTTTCACCTAGGTCATATACATTTCTATTCCTCTTACTATATACAGCCTTAGCATCAACTGCCAACCATTTGTATTACAAATGTTATTTGTTCTTTCCTCTAGGGCGGAGGAGCCAACTTAGTCAAACTTGGTCTATGAGTTGAATTTTAATGGAATAATGTGGTTATTTTGCTGGTCAAAACTTGAGTTTAGGCGCCAAGGATATTTTTAGTCATCACGTTTAATATTTTCTCACTTCTAGTGTGAGTCCATCAAAGGAATTCCTCTTGTCACTGGCTCACTGCCTAAGAATCCTAAAGTGGATAATAAACTGTTTTCTTTCTTATATATTCACTGGTTTGGTTTCTGTAATTCCGTTTAAGGGCACGTAAAATGAAATCTCAAATTGCAGTTATCAAGTTCAGACTTGCAAAAATTTTAATGAGGT
>CAMOHE010025711.1:0-28339 GCA_946598075.1 Artocarpus hirsutus | reverse complement strand
AGCATTGCTCATCAAGGAGAGAAAGGTAACCTCAATGTGGGAACGGCGTGCCCGCCAAATGGGCTGGGAAGGAGAATAACTTTCTTTAAAATTTGATTACAAAATTTTTCAGTCCAATATTTATACCTGCATCCAAGCCAAATTGCTTGGATTAACACCTTGTTAAACCAGAATCTCTCTCTCAATTGTAGTTGTATTGTTCACAAATAGCATGTATGATCAGATTTTATCTTGTAAACGGAACGTTATGGATCTTCCACCTCTAATGTTCCCTATTATAATGATACGATGTGATGCTGTTTTGAAGCACTACTCCTATAGAAAGAACTTCATCTGCTTGTGAAGTTAAATTTCTTGACTTAACCCGTTCAAATTAATTTGACTTTCAAACGAAAATAAAAGATTGGTGGACACACGCTTTTGCTAAAGGTGCAAATACAATCCAGAAGTGTTGTAGAGTAATTGTTGATAAAGATCTTGTGAGCCTATTCCTACCAATATTCCAAGGGAAGTGGATACTTCACCTGGTACCACTCCTGACCCGCCATGCAGTTATATAGGGCTGCGTCTCAGTTATGAGCGTTTCATGAATGTGTTGTGTACTATCGTGACAAGTCAAAAGTTTTGCGCGCGTACTTTATGATCAATCATTCTTCGTCGGTTCTGCACCAAGATCATTCCACAATCTGTGAATCCGGCTACATTTTTCATTTTTGCTTCAACAATTTCTCAAGGGTTAGTCCACACCGACCACCCTCTATAAGAGGGTCAGGCCCTTGCCCCATGAGACTAAAGCCTGTTTGATAAGAGGTTGTTCTAACCATTATCTTAGTTATAAATAATATAAAGCTTTCACATGTTATGTAAAAAGAAAAAAGTTGCTATAGTATAAAGCTTTCACATGCTATAGTAAAAACAATTCTAATCACCGTTTCAAACACGCTATTATTCGTCATTTTCAGTTTCTCGCTTGTCATTCGTTGCCTCGTTGGTGAGGTGTTCTCCAATTGTCTACAGACTGCTAGTTCTAAAAAAGAAAAGAAATTGTATGAAGAAATAATGGGAAGAAGAATGTTGCTCCAACTTTTAGAAAAGACCTGTTTGGCTTGTAGATTTGAACCACCGTTCAACCCATGTTTTACAGTGTTCCGAGTCAGTTTTGTATTGTTGTGTGGTTGCTTTTGTTGTACTGTTGTTTTTGATGTGTTGTAGACTAGAAGGGGGCAAGTGTTTGATAAGTTTTTAAAAACTATTGTGAACGCTAAAGGTATAAAGGTAAGCGTTTGGTAAACTATGCATAAAATTACTATAGAGATTTATAATAACGAAAATAGACATACTATACTAAGCATGATTATAGTTTTAGTTTTTATTTTTAATTTTAAGGACAACATTTGTAATATTATACATTAAAATGTTAAAAAAAATATAATTCTATTTTTATAATTATAATATTCTGAAAGTATAAATTACTTTTACTAAAAAGCACAACAACATTAAAAAAAAATTACCTTAAAAATTAATTCTAAATTTCTTGCATTGATGTTATTTTTTTTTTGTTATGAAAAAAGAGTAGATTAAGAATTATGTATTATTGTTAAGGTTAATTTGATATAAATTATGACAACAGAAGCTGTTGGAAAAAAAAAAAAGGGGAAAGAACCTCTGACATGCTTCTTAGTTTTTCCTGTTGGGCAACATTTTTAGAAGCAACTTTGCAAAAGTAGAGTTTATTAAACAGCCTAAATTGTTGTAGGCAATTATAGAAACTAAAACAGTCTCTAAAAGTAATACCAAACGAGCCATTTCTCTCACAAAAATTTAAATTTTTATTCAATTTTCTGCTCATACCTATAAATACTGATGTGGCTAAACTTTTGCACATCTAGTTTGTTTGTCTCTTGAATTATATTGTTAGGCACTAAAAACTTTGCAATTGTGTTTATTAACACTTCAACCACTGAATTATTTAATTAAACACAAAAGACCTTTATTATTATTTAGGTTATTAACACCAATTGTCCATTAATTTTGGGCTCTATTCCACTTTGTCCCCTAAACTTTAAAATTACTACTTTATCCTTTCAACTTTCCAAACTTCTTACTTTGCCTTCTAATTTTTAAAAATCACCGTTTGCCTCTTGAACTTTCAAAGCTCTTCACTTGCCCTTTGAACCTTTAATTTTTCATTCAAATAGATAGAATTAACCTTACGTGATTCATACATGGGCCACCTACAAACGCAAAAATAAGATTTTATTACTCTTAAGTTTTATTTTATGTCTACAATCTTACTTAGGGCTATATATATGCACACACATATATGAATTCTCATTTAGGAAGGAATTGTATGAATATTTCTTCTCATCTTTATTGTGTAACTCTTATTTAATAAGTCTATATTGTTCATTGATATCTTCTCATATAATACGTAACTCATCTTCTTTATTATTCAAAATAAAATATCAGAGAACAATATCGACTTATTAAATAAGTTGTGCGTTAAAGACGAGAATAAATATACAAATCCTTTTTGAATGAGAGTTCAGACAAAAAAAGCCTAAAGTGAATGTAAACGTGAAACCAAACTTGAAAGTGGTAAATGAGGTGTTTGGAATATGAGTTTCAATTCATTAGTTATAACTGTGAATAAAGTAAAGTTTTCAGTAACTATAGTTTTTAAACTTAAAATGTATGTTCTAACTGATCCTTCAAACAGAAACAAAATCTTATTTTTTGCTTTTACATGCGACCCACGTAGAAATCATATGGGCTTAATTCTGGATATTTAAACGGAAAATTAAAAGTTCAAAAGCAAGTAAGAAGTTTGAAATTGAACGGAACAAAATCATGATTTTTAATGTTAAGGATAAAATGATGGCAACTGTAAACCGATTGACACCAAAAAAGTGGGATTAGTGGGATGTATGTATGAATGGAAGGTTATTCTGCAGACATGATGAGTGAGAGGAAGGCTAAGCATAAGCCCCACCGACATCGAGGTTAAAAGTCTCATTATGCTGAAAATATGCGTTTATATGGCGTAGCAAGACCAACGACCTTTTATTTCAGGTCAATTTGATCAATTGGAGGAAAAGTGTCAACAAACTTGCAATGTACTTAGCGCCTAACAAATAATTCAGAGGAAAAATGCTAATAATTGAAGGGATGAGTCCAATTAATCCTTGAAAATTGGTTAAGCATGTATATGAGATCTAACCCATTTATTCACCTAGCCTCTTACTAAACAAAATGGACTCAAATCCTTAATCTAATTTTAGTGTGTCAAATGATGTCTAACTAATCACATTATGAAATATCATTTCAAAATTTTAAAATAACATTTAATAGATTTTTTCCTACTTTTCATTAAACGATATATCATAATATAATTGGTTAAACACTATTTTAAGACACCGAAAATTATACAAAAGATTTGAATGCAAATGAGACAAAGATTACTTAATTGAAGTTCCATAAATATAGCAATCTTCCAAAAAGAATTGAAAGAACCAAAAAAAAAAAATGTAGAACACACACATGTCATTTCAAAATAGCTCTCTTTATAAAAGTCACATCCTAACTATGTATTTTTCAGTCCGTTTGGTTCATAGATTTAAAAAAAAAATTTGAATAAAAATTTAAATTTTTGTGAAAAAAATACTATAACAAAATGATTCAAATTAAGATTTAAGTCACAAAATAAACACACTCTAACCTTCCCAACAAGTATTTCTATAATTAGGCTCCACTTACTCACAACAGTAAGATTTATTTCACTTCTCCTCCCAAGTTACTGAATCACATCACGAATTTTATAAGACTCTTGATCGTATATTCGAATACCATACCCTCAAAAAAGTTACTTCGGTATTTTCCCTGTGTCCAAACAACATTGAAATGTTACATAAAAAATAATAAAAAAATTACAGCATTGAAATATCCCAAGACCCGTCTTAGGACGCAAGGGCCCGTTACACTAAAGTTGACTTGACTTTCCTTCCTCCACATACAGAAGCTCCCAAAAAATTGGGGCCCCACTCAAAACAGAAGAGAAAGCCTGGAGAGAGAGGGAGAGAGAGGGAGGGAGATGGAGGGGGGAAAAAGTTAACGCGTTCTTTGAAAAGAGAAAAAAAAAAAAGTGTCAAAGAACTAATAAAGAAACCACGAAACGCGGTTTTAAAAAAAAAAAAAAAAAGTCTAGTTTAGGACTTTCACGCATTCGCAGAAGCACGACACACCAAAACCCAGCTGTGACGTCGAATTATTATTATTTATATTATACATGAATATTCAAATGTTGTACCGATAAATATAGGGATATTTTCAACGTCAACATAATATAAACAAATCAACTTTAGATCTAATCCAAAACTGCTTAAACAGATCTTCATTGCAATACCCAGATCCAAAATTTTCTCAAAAACATATCTTTTGTCTTTTAGGTTACAAAGTCTTCTAGTCGTATAGACTATACAGGCTTGGTGAATATATATATATATATATATATATATATATATATATGTGTATATTTGCTTTGTTCTTCTATGAAGCTTCTGAGTGTATAAGTTGTGGGATTTTTTTTTTGGAATAATATTCGTGGGTTTTCTGGATTTGGGATTTGTGAGTGATAAATACTAAGTTGGGATTTTCTAACTTCTGGAAATGGAAAGTTCTAGGACAACAGGAGTTGACAAGAGAGCTTATGAAAGGAGTGTTAATGATGATGGTGGAGATGGCCATTTACCTGAATCAAAGAAGCGCAAATTGCCTGCTCTGGCAAGGTTTGTCTAGTAATTTCAAGTTTTTTCACTTGCTCTGTTCATTTGCATTGAAGGGTGTTCTTTGGTTTTAGAACTATTTCTGTATTTTGCCTCAGTTATTTGGCCAAAAGACAGAAAATGGGCTTCGACTCCTTGGAATTTTGTCATCTATTTCAACATCATTGAAAGATTAATGAATTTAAATTTACTCTATTAGATTGAAAAACGAGTATAAAAGGAAAATATGTGTATGCATAATATATATATATATATATATATATCTATGTGTGTGTGTGTGTGTGTGTGTGTGCATACTTCTATTTTCCCTTACCGGAAAAGCTGGATATGAAATGGGTGCTAAGCCAACGCCAAAATACAAATTTTTCTGATTTGGTCCTAATGTAATGTGTAGGAGGTGAATTGACAATTGAGCTGTTCTTCACTGATTTCACAAAATCTACTTGCTCAAAAACTAGATACTAAGTCAAGGAAAATCTATAAAAAAGGGAAAAAAAAAATATTCAAGGAAATGATGGACTGAATGCTACATGTGCAAATGCATTTCTATTAGACATTGAGGGAGAAAAAGAAAAACTCACAAAGATGTAGCTTTTGTCAACATCATAATTATCTACTAATTAAGTGATTAAGCACTAACTCCATTAAACTTTTGCTTTATCCCATTCAAGCAATTGGTGTCAATTTTGGAGTCCACATCATTGTTTATAGAGTTCATTCCTTATGCAGTGTGATTGTGGAGGCTTTGAAGGTGGATAGCTTACAAAGACTCTGCTCTTCTTTGGAGCCTTTACTCCGTAAAATTGTGAGTCGCATTGTCATTCTTTACAAAACTTGAGTAATAAATGCCATTAGTCTGTCCTGTGATATTTTTGATGAATTGAAAATGGCATTTTATTATTAATTTTTATTTATTTTTTATTTTTTAAATTTAGAGGAGTTTCATTATTTTATATTATACTTTCCTTTTTTAAAAAAATAAGATTATAATGTCAGATTAAAGGAACTTTTTAACGCATTGAATCATGTCTAGAACTTGTGGATCAAATTTCTTCTGTTTCTTCTTTAAACAATAACAGGTCAGTGAAGAAGTGGAGCGTGCTTTGACGAAGTTGGGTCATGGAAAACTGCCTGGAAGGTGTGTTCCTCCTTAGCATATACATGCGTCTTTTAGTTCATTTCCATGATTTAAAATGCATAAAATTTCTTTTGCAACATTTCACTGTTTATTATTGTTAAGCATTTTTTCCATTTTCATAATGCTTTTAAAAGTGATGTTGAAGGCATAGAACTGGACTTGTTTAGATTTTTGTATCAGGGGTAGTAACAAAAACCTCTTATGTTTTATCGGAATGTTGTGTTCCGCCCCATGCTTTTAGGAACGACGCATATCTCCTTCATGTTTTACTATAGTGCTAAAAACTATCCCCTGCGTTTTACAAATTGTGTTAAAATCGTATTGGGTTTTTAACATTTTGTGAAAACTAAAATTTTAACTCGATTTGTAAAACGCAAATGATAGATGCAGCATTATAAGATGGAACGTAACATTTCGATTTAGCACATGGGCGGTTTTTGTTATTATCTTTGCATTGTGCCAAAAGTGAAAGGAAAATTTACCAAAATGGAAAAGTGACTTAGATATTCTCTTCCGAGCAAGCGCACAGACAGTTAAGAAAACTCTTGTGATGGTCAGCAAAGAAATTTGTAATTCAGTTGTTTCACTGTCAACCATGGCAGGTCTCCACCACCAAGAATTCTCGGCCCAGAAGGAAAAGTTTTGCAGCTCCATTTCAAAACAAGGATGCCACCTCACATATTTACAGGCGCAAAGGTCGAGGGAGAGCAAGGAGCAGCAATTCTTGTCATCTTACAAGATGCAAGCACGGGTGGTGTTGTGGAGACAGGACCAGAATCAGCTGCAAAGCTCAATATTGTGGTGCTTGAAGGAGATTTCAACGTGGAAGATGATGAGGACTGGACAATGGAGCACTTCGAAAACCATGAAGTGAAGGAGCGGGAGGGGAAAAGGCCACTTCTTACAGGAGATCTACAGGTGAACCTTAAGGAAGGAGTAGGTACCATTGGAGACCTCACTTTCACTGACAACTCTAGTTGGATTCGGAGCAGGAAATTCAGGCTTGGACTTAAGGTTGCCCCTGGATACTGCGAGGGGGTTCGAATTCGGGAGGCCCAAACTGAGGCTTTTGCTGTGAAAGATCATAGAGGAGAATGTAAAGCTTCTCTACCACTTTTCATTAAGCATAAGTTGTAAAATTTTCCCTTCAATTGTTATTCTATATTCGTGTCATTAGAAGCTTGTCTTGACCAATCTATGGTTTTTATGATTTGCAGTGTACAAGAAACATTACCCACCTGTTTTGCATGATGAAGTTTGGAGACTAGACAGGATAGCAAAGGATGGAGCATTGCACAAAAAGCTTATCAAGTCCAACATCAAAACTGTCGAAGACTTCCTTAGGCTTCTTGTGAAGGATCCGCAGAAATTAAGAAGTGTAAGGATCTTAGTTTCCTTTAGGAGAAATAAGACTTTTTAAGGACTTGACCTACTTAAAAAGTCAAACAATCAAGTAGGATGATTTACTAACTCAATATCCTTATAAGTTTATGTTCATTTTTTATTTAGATGATGTGGAATATTTGTTTGAGCTCTTTAGACTCCTGATACTAGAAATTAAACTTTCTAAAAATTTGAGCTTCAATTTTAAAGGTTTCACCTATTCAGTGGGGTGGCTCAATATCCTTACAAATTTATGTTTGTTTTATATTTGAATAATGTGAGACTCGGGTTAGTTTTACCTTTTACAACCATTAGCTCTCCCCTTAGATGTATGCTCGAAACACCTTTTTGGTATCAGTCTCACATCTTTATTTGTTTATTTTCTTTGTTGATGATTATCAATCCAGATCCTTGGAAGTGGAATGTCGAACAGAATGTGGGAGAACACTGTGGAGCATGCCAAGACATGTGTCTTGGGTGGGAAGCTCTACGTTTACTATACTGATAAAAGTCATTGCATTGGGGTTGTTTTCAATCATATTTATGAGCTCAGGGGTCTCATTTCTGATGGGCAGTTTCTCTCTTTAGATTCTCTCAACCATAGTCAAAAGGTTTGATATGGCATAAAGCACTTCAATATTGAAGATTTCAGTCATTTACATTTGTACCGTCTCCTTTTTTTTCTTTTGGTGCTGATTTAACTACACGCCCTTATGATATAAAGTAATATTAATTCAAAATAATCTCTTTTGCATGCAGGTTTCAGTGGATGCTCTTGTGAAGACGGCATATGAAAATTGGCATGAAGTTGTAGAATTTGATGGCAAAGTCCTAAGCTCTCAAACCGGCGCAAGAAAAGGGAAGGCAGCCTCAGCTGCACCAGTGGCTGCTAGCAACAACTACACCTTACCCCACCTTTATGAAGGCCCTCAGACCAGGCAGCACCGGTTAGTCTCAGAATGCGACCGCCAATTCCAAACCGAAAATAACCAACCACCGCCAGGTCCTCAGTTGATGGATTTCCCCTTTGCAAGGTCTGATCAGACGGCGCTGATGACATTAAACAACCAACAAACGGCGTTGTCTAGCGGCATGGACTACATGTCAGGTGGAGCAGCATCAGTCGGGTGTTCATACTTTCCAGCAGACTGGTCGCGGCCGAGGAGCGGGCAGGGATTGGAGGACATAGTAGCCGAGGAAATCCGGCTGAGGAGCTCGGAGATGTTGGAGAGTGATGACATGCAGAGCCTGCTAAAGACATTTGGCATGGGGGTTGGTGTTGATGTTGGAATGGGGTCTGGACTCGGTCAGTCTGACGGGGCTTGTTACGCTTATAGCGTGCAATACGAGCCTCAGATGAATCAGCCCTTTGGCCAGGAGGGAGGCAAGAGCTCGGGAAGGGCTGTTGTTGGGTGGCTTAAGCTCAAAGCCGCTTTGAGGTGGGGAATATTTGTTAGGAGGAGAGCTGCAGAGAGAAGAGCACAACTGACTGAGCTTGATTGATGCTCTCCGTGTGGTTGAAGAGAGGATACGGGCAAAAAAGTGGTTGGAAACTCAAGAATACTTGTTTGGATCAAGAAAAAGGGGGCTGAAACATGGTCTACATAATCAACACTCGCAAACAAATTTTTTTCTTTTTTTTTTTTTTTTTTGGAATCTTGTAAATCAAATTGTTGGTTCTTTATTTATCTTTCTGGGTAGGTAACTAAGTTTTTTTTTTTTTCCCTTTTTCCTAGGCGCCTGTAATTGATTTTCATTTGGTGAATTCTTTTTTTCTTTGTTTTTCCGCTAGAACTTTTTGCCTTTGCTGTTCTCTTCTAAAGGATAACACTTTGAATATTTTGTCACAATCTGTCTTTTTTGGATCCTAACTAATAGGGTGTTTGTTATGATGGTTAAAACTGCTTTTATTATAATATGTGCGAGCTTTATACTATAGTAACTTTTTTATTTTTATCGTAATATGTGAAAATTTTATATTGTTTATAACTGAGAAGTTGGTTTGGACTGTCATTGTCAAACAGCCTATAAGCATTCCTTTACTTATTTTAAGTTTTGTTTAAAGTATAAAAAATACGTATATTTTTTTTATAAATTTGGAATTGTAATTTTACTTTAAGTTTAAAACAATGCAATACATTTAACCATAGTCACTTACAAAAATTTCATTACATATGTTTAATTAACATTCCAAAAACATAACTTGTTTTGATTTTTTTTTCCAATATTACATACTCATCATCACCATAAATATATATATATATATATATATGTATAGCGGAAGCTTTATTGTTGGGCATTCATGCCCTATCTACACAATTGTCCATCCATCATGACCAGCTCCACATTGAGATTATTCCAACCTCTTCGTTGGATTTTCTACAGCATAAATAACTAAGTGAACTATTGTTCAGTAAGTCCAAACATAGCCTACAAAATAAACTTTCTACTAACTTGTATGATTTAATTATGCTCATTTATGAACTTTCATTATGACTTAACTTAACTAGAACCCAAGTGTTTGTACCAAATACACATAATGGTCGTCGTAACACCGAGACCATAACATTCCTTAGAACTCCCCTTGCATCGAGAGATTGGTATAACACTTCTTTATGTACTTTGGTTCATCATTTACCCGTTCTTAAAATTATAAAGTCATATCATGCATGATGCTTAGCTAATTTAAATTGACCATACTATCAAAGTGATCTCTTTCTTTTTTTTATGATAAACTTTTTTCTTAAGAGAAAATTATTACTATTCACATTGTATGTGGGATTTGGAACTTACCAGTTAGTTGTTTTGTACTTAAATCAATTTTCTCTGTCCTCTTCATAAATCACCTTTGAGTTCTGATTGGACAATTTTTTATTATTAACTTATTTAATATCAACCCTCTTGTCGAGCACTAAACATAACCACTAACTATCAATTTTGGTTATTGGTGGGGTTTTTTTTTTAAGACTTAGGCATATTGAAACTTTTTTACTTATCTATAAATTCCTTCCCATCACTCTCCAAGTAGCACAAAATTTTCCACTGTAGGAATTTTTCTACTTCAAGCATTTTGGGGTCTGTTTGACCTATTTTTGTAAAAAATAATATTTTTGCCTTCGACAGGTCTTTAAAACTTTTTGAGCTTACATTTGTTATTTAAAACTTATGTTTTGTTATTTTTAGTACATTGATAATGAGTTTGAAACACCGATGCTTGATTTCCGGTAAAAACCCATTCTTTACAAACTTTGTGATTTTATACTTGTTTTATGAAAATTTGACGATTTTGCCCTTGATTTCAAAATTGATCATTTTACATCTTAGTATTCAAATAATTCTTTCCCAAAAAAAGGTTTAAACTCCCCAAGTTCTAGAATCCTTAATGTTTAAAAAAAAAACTTTTCTATCTTTTATTTCTTTTTTTAAGACATTTTATAGTGTAAAACTTTAGGCAAAACAATTAGCTTAGAATGCATTTGAAATAAAAAAAAAAATCTTTTCATTCAATTCGTACCAGTTACCATACCAATCTTCCTTATCCAGGAACCGAGCTTTCCACTGCACATAGAACTTTTTGAAAACTTGTTAGATCATATATTAATAATTCAATGTCATATCTATTTAATATTAGCATGTTTATGCATGATTCAATCTTATAGATAATGAGTATTGATGCATGTAAGATATGCTTTTTATATGCTCGAAATTGAATAACATGTGTTTGTTAAATGCATAGATATGCAAAATGCTAATTACTAACTAATTGTGAGTTAATGGGCATTACACTTTCCATCTAAGTTAGCACGTTTAGATAAAGGTAATGGCAATAAATCCAATGGAGTTAAAGGATTAAAACCATAAACAATTTCAAATGGTGAGAACTTAGTAACAGAATAAATGGTACGATTATAAGCAAACTCAAAGTGTGGTAAACACTCTTCCTAAGTTTTGATATTCTTTTTAATAATAGCCCTCAACAATGTAGATAAAGTCCTATTAACTACTTCGGTTTGACCATCAGTTTGCGGATGACAAGTAGTAGAAAATAATAACTTAGTTCCTAACTTACACCACAAAGTCTTCCAAAAGTAACTCAAAAACTTAGCATCTCTATCCGAAACAATTGTTTTAGTCATGCCATGTAATCTTATACATAAACATGTCATAGTCCTTATTTAATTATTACATAACAACTACCAAAGGAAAACACAATTTTTTTAATGTAAAGTTTACGGCTTAGCCAAAATTTCCTTGGTGGACTTTGTAGTTCTCCATCAAAAATTGTTCTTGGCACTATCTCTTAGCATGAACCATACAAAATTTCTCATCAAAACCCCTTCTAAAAGCCAAGAAGAAAGACCCAAAGGAAAAAAGGAAAAAAGGAAAAATAAGATTTTACTTTAATTTGAAACTTGATTTTGCTCTTGGACTTCTTGGTAGTGATTTCTTTGCTAAAGTTTGAAAGAAAATTTTGAAGAAATGCGTTTCGACTCCAAGTGTTTTGGGAGAGAAAATGGGATTTTTTTTTTCAATTTTTTAGCTTCCTTTTTCTTTTTTAAAAGCTTACTTTTATGTTTTTTTTTTTTTTTTTTTTTTGCAACTTTTATTAACTTTGGGGCAAAAATGAAAAAAAAAATCTGTCTCCACCACAAAGGGCTACCGAGTGTCACCATAGAGTGGGTGGCAAATTTTGAACCTTTTGTGATAAAGTAAGTGGGTCCCATGACCCTTTTACACAGTATAAATTTGTATTATATTGTATTTTTTCTATGTTGTCAATGTAAAATTTTGTACATACAGTATTTCTAACAGTTTGAAATTACACTGACTAACTTTATCACACCATTTTGCTCTACTGTGTATTCTTTTTATAGATGTGTGTCTTTTTTATCCTATATTAATCAACTGATGAATGGTAGACACAAAAATCTTTTATCTATTTTTCTGACTATCAACTAACCATTTTTGTACTGCTTAGACTATGGTATAATTATTTACTTTAATTAGCGTTTATTTCTCCTTACTAATTTATACTACAAAGTTTATAATTATTGTAATATAAATTCTATCTTAAGAGTATTTTACAAATTTTTGAGTGCTCATACTTACAAAATATGTATTTTATCTCATTTGCACAAAATTCACATACATAATCTTTACTAGTAATATCCATAATTATTTCATTTTATTGTAATTATTACAGAAATAAGATTTATTGAGAAAAATTTATTATTTAAATCCAAATAAATTTTAAATTTAAATAAATGAATTTTTTTTTGGGCATCACATATTTGGTATAACAAAAGAATCATGAGAGAAATGACAACAGTACGTTTTTCTTGGATTGTGATATATTTTGCGGTACCATCTACTAGGGTTGCTCACGGATTAAAATACGCAGATTATGAGTCAATCTGTATTCCAATCCGTATATATCAGATTAGAATTTTCCTAATCTAAAACCAAAAGGTAAGAATCTCAATCCAATCTAATCCACAAATAGTGGATTTTATGGATTGGAATATTTGTATTCACGGATTAAGGTTTAAATTAATTTAAAAAACTAAGAATAAAAAAAGCATAATATAACATAACATAATTCATTAAAACCAACAAGTTACAACCCAATCGAATGTAAGTCGGATAAGAAACAAATTTGTGGCATTACAATTAACAACCTTAATAAAACTATATGTATATTACCTTAAACAAAATGGGGGTCAGATTTGGACTTCATTTGGACTGAGTTTTATTTTTTTTTAACTTAATAAAACTGTAAAAATAGTAATTTAGAAATTTGTGTTAGTTCATATATTTATATATACATATATATTAATATAGAAAATTTTACGAATTATATATATGGGATTCACGATTATACGAATTAGGAAATACTCAATCCTAATCCAATCCGTATATATCGGATTGAGAAAATCCTAATCCAAACCAATCCATATTTTTCATAATCCAATCCAATCCAATCCAACGGATTAAATTGGATTCACCGGATTACACAGATTGACGGATTCTATAAATACCCCAACAATCTTTTGTTCAACCATCTGGACGGGATGTAAATAGAAGGAATTATGCATGCTACGAAAACAAAAATGGTTGCATGTAACATTCTAAATGATATCTTTTTTGTTTTGTTTTGTATTGGTTTGGTTTGGATTCCAATTAGAAGACCTACCAAATGCTGCTGAGTATGATCCAATTTTCTACAAGGGAAGCTAGGCTTTAATAAGAGACGACTCTAATGAAAATGAAAAATACTTGTTTCTTGCATCTTCTATGTGAAGAGATGGATTAGAGAGATAGAGAGTTACTTCAGTGAGAAAATTAGACTAGAAGAGCTGAAAAATGAAGATTTGGGTTGAGTGAATTCCTTCTTCTTAAAATTAGAGTTCCTTGGAAATTTTATCTTTCCTGATTTTGTTCAATTTTGACCGCCCATAGTCTTGTATGGTCAAACTATATAAGGCAAGATTTTATTATAAATAAAATTACAAGAAAGGAATCATGTGGGAATAAGAAAATGTTCCAACAGATAGAGTAAATTAAGGAATTTACTCTTCTCATTAATTTACTCGTCGTCAACTAATGAGAAACTTTCCTTTTTCGTGTAGAGGAGGCTATAAATTTGTGCGTAGACATGCACATATCTACAAACATAAGTCATTAGTACTTTTTCTCTGTTGATGTTCTCTACCTCTCTCTAGTCATTCTATAGTGTTCTTGTGTTGTTGAATTATTGTGAGTGTTCTAGGAATACATATATTGTGAGTGCTTGAAATTCTGCACTTTGGAGTATTGAGGCTTCCTGACATGATCCTTCACCCCGGGTGCTCGTTTGGAGATTCGACCCAACACCACCGTAGATGCTTCCGTAACCAATATTGGTATCAGAGCGGCTGTGGTAATCCCTATTCTCCATTGTAAATAAGAACCTTAAAAGAGAGGTATTTATGCCAAACTTAAATTTTTTTTTTTTTTCATTTTTGTGGCCTATTTTCATTCTATAGGTTAAATATATTATTTTGGCCTAATTTTTAGATATGTTGTATGTGGTTGCATTGTATATTCTGCCATATAAATTCATGATCATTTGTTGTTAATCAGTTAATAAATAAGGTCAAACTTTCAATCTCCAAAACTTTGACCGTGCATATCTTTCATATAGTTGATTGATTCAATATGATTTTGATATATTCAGATTGTGCTCAAAATTATCTTTCCAACCATATATCATATGCATTTTTCACTTTAAATTGAAAAGTGTGTAGCAATTTTGGTATTTATTTGTGATTAATATGTGATTAACCAGTTTGATTAACCAAGAATTATTCCCATGGGGCGGAGAGTGAGTCCCACTCGCCATCGTGTGCGCTGAGTGTGGCGGTTGTTGGGGCGGAATAAGAATAACGCCGACGAGACGAAACCTACTGTGCACGTGGCCCAAGATTACCCATTCGAGCTTGCAGCCGAGCTCCCAGGGGTGCGGCCCAATGGCCTATGTGAGCGTAATGCTCTCGGAAGCCCAGACGCAGCCACGCCCACACTCTAGCTGATCCGAAGGGGCTGTTTATCAGCCCCTGAGCCGTCAGCTAATTAAAAAAAAAAAAAAAAAAAACTCTTTTCCTTTTATCACTCCAAACTTAATGAATGCATTTATTTTTATAATGAACCTAAAATTGCATATTTTTCTGTTTAATATGAATTTTTCTCGTGTATTTATTTAGTTTTGGAAAATGTACGAGTTATGTGCAATAAGTGATATTGAAAAAATATGCATTCAATTTTTATTTATATAAATGATATATTTATGTATACATGGTAATATTTGAGTAGTGCTTATTTATTTTTTTAAGCTTTAATATAAATTGTCTATGTAAGCATGCTTGGATTGTTTGCGATAAATATGTTATTGATGTTATTTATTTGCAACTCATGCTTAATTGTACATGATAATTATTATTTTTGTGATATACAACTTAGAAACATCCTAGAAATTATCACATCTAGTGGGAGTATAATGGCAGAATTTTTTGAGTTGTTCTCTTATACGTAATTTTGAAAAAGCTTAGGCCCTGCTTGGTATTATTTTAAGAATTTTTGAAAATATTTTTGCACGTTTTTTGAAACAAAAATTTCAAAAACGTTCTAAGCATAGTTCCTAAAAAATTCTTATTTTTCAAAACAAAACTATTTTCACCTATTTTGAAAACATTATTAAACAGAACCTTAGACAATTTTAATAATAAACACTTGACATAGGAGATGATTATGAGCATAGCAATTTTTGGATTTTATGACCTGTGAAGGTTATTAAAATTAGTGTAGAATTTGTGTTGAAAAATAATTTGTTGTGTATGTTACAAAATATCTAATAAACCATTTATGCACACGAATAGATGGCCTTAAGAGTATCGTTGCTGATTTGAACAAAGGAGAGAAATTAAATGGTGACAATTATGGATCCAATACATTCTCAATATGCAAGAGCTTTTGGAAACCTTGGCCCAAGAAGTGACTGCACCTAAGGCTGGTAATACGACTCAACATCGTCGCAATCCCAAAGCTTATCAAAGTTGGCAAGAAGGATCATTGTGCGAGATTTACTATGCTAAGAAGCATGCACAACGAATTGATTGGCAAGTTTGAGGATTTGCCACCACTCATGAAATGTACGACGCCCTAAAACTCAAGTTTGATGGAACCTCTACTGCTAGATTGCATGCATTGGTATTGAAGTTTGACTCTTATACGATGTGCTCGAACCACATGATGAAGCAGCATTTTAGAGCGATGTCAACTTTGATTCATGAGCTTAGAGCAGCTAGAAACAACTTGACTAACGAGCTACAACTCCAAGCAAGACTGCATTCCCTCCCAGATTCATGGGAGACTATAAAGGTGAGCTGACACACAATGAAAATATCATGACTTTTGATGACCTGTCACACCACCTTGACCTTGAAGCTGAGCGCTTAGAAGCATCAAAAGATGCAAAAGGTGCAGGGAGCACCAATGTGGCTGATTCGTGCACGGTAAAGAAGCCCAAGGGCAAGAACAATGCTTCTGAAAATGATTCTAGCAGCGAACCTGCGCCTAAAAAGGCAAAGACCACCAAACTAAGAAAAGGCAAGCCAAGTGGTAGGGGCAAAGCTGGTAATATTTCAACTGCAACAAAGGACATTTTTTTTTTGTGATTACACTGAGCCAAAAAAGGTACTCCCTACTCTTGTTTTTCATAAAACTTATGTATGTCATCATGTTATGGTTGCTCACTTTGGTCCTTATTGGATTGTTGATTAGGGAGTGATCAAACACGTCGCGAAAGACCAAGTAGGATTCGTTAAGTATTGTTGGATTCCAAAGGGGGCCGCGGACTTTACGTGGGTAATGGAGCTGGCATTCAAGTGTTATGCATTGGCATCTACAGGCTGGAATTACACGGTGGCCGCACTCTATTGCTGCTGTATGTGTTGTTTATGCTCCACAAGTTCAGCGGTATTTGACATCAGTTGTTACTTTACTTAACTTGAGCTTTAATATTAGTTTTCATAATGTTGGTTGTGAGTTTTATTTGGGAACAATTTATTATGGTTGTGGTTTTTTTATGGTTGGTTTTATTGTTATAGATATTGATTATTTTAATAAGAATGAGGATTATTTTCATAACTCCTCTAAAACTATATACTCTATTTCACTTTGTCCCCTGATTTTGTAAAACCAGTCAAAATGTCCCTCGATTTATAGAAAACATGTCAAAATTCTCCCTCCCTCCACTTCCACTTAGGGAGGGCAATTTATTAAACTAGGTGGAAGTAGGTATTTGTAAGATTAAAGTAACACTTTCTTTTAAAAATTTTGCTCCATACATATCAAACCTAGGGTTGCACAAAAATTTTTCCCAAATCTCGGACATATTGGTCAAGAAGTACGTTGGGTGACTAGGTTTCTGATTGTTAGCGTGGACAATGTCGAGATCTCATGGTTTTGATTATTTGGAGTTCCATCTAATTTTGAATGTTGTAGTCAAGTGGTTTTATGGATATGTACTTGGTTTGGTAAGGTTTAATTATTTGTTTACTTATATAATGTTGTTTATGTAGTTTTTGTGTATATTTATGAATTGGGTGCCATTTATTCTGTTTATCAGTGTATATTCCGTCAAATGTTTGATTTTCTTTCGTCTTTTTTCTGGGTAATGGCCAGGGTACCACGCCTTTCATATCTGTTTGGTTTGACTGCCCCGAAAAGGTGATTTTCAGAGCCGAAAATGCTCCCCATTTGACATATTGGCTGTTTGTATGGTTTATAGATGTAGGCTTTTTCGACCAGTTTTAATTGAAATATTTGTTTTGAGACTTTTTTTTTTTTTTTCTCTGAAAGTAAATCATTTACATTTGTTGTTGTGCATTGTTGGTTTTGAAAAACGATTTTCCTCAAAACAGTGAAAATATGTTTACGTGCAAAACTTATACAACAAAGACTTTCTCAAAACTTTTGTTAAAATTCACTATAGACTATATTAATTTAATGCATAAATAAATACATATCAAAATTTGCTTACCAGATAAAGAGAGAATCAGAATCGAACATATAGCAAAAGACAATCTCTATAAGACGAAACCACTGTCTTCCTCGCCTAGTTCTTGACACCAAAATAGATGTACGTGTGAACACAAGAGGAATATAATTTCTAAAAGATCACTTAACTTGTTTGAAGTAACTCGTTAATCTCAACACATGAGCAAAATGGGTAATAGAATGAAAAAATTTTCGTGTCTCTCTTTTTCTCTCTATATGCTTATGAGGGGAGGCTTTAACAGAGGATTCTCAATCTCTTTAAGACTCACAAGTGTATCAAATAAATGAAGGATGTCTCTATTTATAAAAAATGAGAGAGCTAATTAATTATAAAAAGTCTTTTTATTTTAATTTAATATCAAATATTAAATTAACATTAAAGACATAAGATTCTCGTTCTCATGCTGTGTTGGGCGCTACACACAGGAAAAATCTTTGTGCATGTGACACCATCCTCCATACAATGCAAGTGAGAATTCTACTTGTTACCGATCTCATTTATTTTCATATTTAACTTTTTTATATTTAAATTAAATTATATTTATTTAAAATTAGAAAAAAATTGTTCGATCAATCCTTAAACTACATAAAAAAATGACTCGTTAGTCTTTTTTTTTTTTAGCTTAACTAACGTTGAACTCTAAACAACAGTGTAGAATGACAGACTTAACTGATATCAGTTAATGAAAAAATTACAATACATGTCAAATTTGTTGTTATGAAATTAAAATTTAACATAATATTTAAAATATCTTAAAATTATTTTTAATGATATAGTAATTATCTTAATGATATTACATATTATAATATATAATTACATATAAATAAATTTAATGGTATCATTATAACACATTTATAAAATTTTTATAAATTAAAACTATATTTTAATTTAATAAACATAATTTAATAAACATAGACCAGATAACTTATTAACTCTCCGTCAATTTCTTCTTTTTTAATCATAGGTGACTGATTTGGAGGGAAAATTAGGGATAAAACTAGAGATTTGGTAATGAAATTAAGGGCTCTTTACCCTCCAATCTCATCTGCTGGGTAGAACAAAAATTAAACACAATTTTTCTCCCTCTATTCACAAAGAACCAAAAATCATCACATCAAGGAGGAAAAAACACTATCACAGAGGGAAAAATCCAGATCAAATAGGAAAAAAGAGTACCATAAAGATACAAAATACAACCACCACCCAAAAGATGGATTCATGCTCAAAGGAGAAGATCGTGATAACAAATGAAAATGAAATAAGTTGATCCCATAGAAACCATTTCCCCAATCATCACCCAAAGAAAAACCAATAGTACCCAAAGAACAACATGTGGTGGATGAAAAAAAAAAAAGAAAACCCACCACCACAACGCTGCCGACTAGCACCATCTCCGACCAACCCAAAATCATAGCCCTCCCCTGTCGCAAACGTACCTCCATCGTCATCCTCGTCCTTCGATGAGAGACCCACTTCCAATTCCAATGAGATCTGCGATCCCAAGTTTGACGTCGTCGACGAACATGCACGATCAACAAAACCATCTCCGTCGAAGGTGCCCATCCACATCGATACCCTCAATCTACAGAGAAAAGCCAAGGTTAGTCCATTTCGCGTGAAAGCATCCTTCTCCTTCCTCCCTCATCTCTCCCTCACCCCCAGCCCGTCGCCGTCACGTGCCTAGCTCTCTCTCTCTCTCTCTCCCTTCTTTTTAACACACACCCAGATTTGGAAAAATCTTTCTCTATCATTTGATTAAGGGTTCTTATAGTTTTGATCTAGAAATATGTTAAAGAAAATATTGTTTTAGTTCTGAAAAAGAAAATTTGATATTGTTATTTGGTGATTCTTTTTTAAAAGCTCGTGATTTGGTGCTGAAAGGCGACTCTGAGAGCCAACATTTTCTTTTATGAAAAGAGTCTGGGAGACGAAGTTGAGTAGGGGAAGAAGAAAGAATCTTCTTTTCTTTTATTTTCTTTTATTAATGGTCAGTTTATTTCTTGGGATATTTTAGTCTTTTTACAGTCATTTAAGATCATGTGCACGGCACATGATAAAAAATGGGAAAAAAAATGGACGTCAGTTGACTCAATTCTTTTGTATTGTTTACAGGGGTTTAGGGTTAGTAGAGTTAAAAAAAAAAAAAAAAAATACAGATTAACAAGCTACTTTTTAAATAGCTTAAAAAACAAAGAGTAATTTATCTAAATTGAAAATACTAAATATAAAAGCTTTCTATACAAGTTTTAATATATATAAGGGGCTTTTTCTTTGTACTATAGGTGCCATACATACAGTGAAACCCTTTTACTGTATGCGCCACCTATGTAGTGTGACTAATTTATTGTTTGTGTTTTTAAAATTAATTATTTTATTTTACTTATTACATAATTTGATTTTTTAATAAATATAAATTAATTCATAATTAATTTATTGTGAGTGATTTTTAATTTAGAATTCTATAATTTTAAATTAATTATTTAAATCAATAATTTTAATGTGACCAAATAGTGTTTACAAGGATGACGAGTATTAATAGACTCATAATTTTAAACTCCAATAAAACCAATATATTAATTAAACTCTTTAATTAATATATTACTCTTTTATTAATTCTAATGTAACTCCATTAAATACTTGAAATTGCACTCTTGAAATCATAGATACATAATAACTTATTTCTTAAAGTCATCTATTTGATATAGTTCATTACATATAAGTCGATCTTCTATAAATAATTTATAATTAGAGCTAAGTAAAATCTGTTAACATGTCTAATTACTTTTTTATCTTTAAGTGGCATTGATTCTTTAATGAATAATAAATTCATGAATTATTCAAGCTTCAAATCAATACTTAAAAAAATTATTACCTGCTTCTCATTAGAAAAAGAATAAATTTCATCTTGTGATATTAATATTACCGGTTACTTATTTCATTATGCCTCAAAATAGAAGATATAAGATCAAGTTCTTAATCTGCACTAAGTAAATCAAAAGACATAAATCCATAAATATAAGTTTGTTAGAGTCCGTTTGGTTCATAGATTTTAATAGAGAATTTGAATGAAAATTTAAATTTTTATGAGAAAAAATACTGTAACAAAATGATTCAAATTAAGATTTAAGCCACGAAACAAACACACTTAATAACTTAAGATTAAGATCATATTATATATGACTATATGTTGATATGTTTAGAACTTATTATATTTAATAAAAATTATTAGCTGTTTATATATTATACACGTACGAGTTACTTCTCACTTGTAGGTGTGAAGGGACTTGATTTAATTATCCAAAAAGAAAAAAGACCAAAAAAAAAAAAGGCCTACTTGCACACCCCTTCCGCTGTCTTCTGGCTCCCATCATCACTCTCCCTTTACCTCACTTGTTCACATAACGCCTCTCATTATCATCCTCTTGAGTCGTGTCTCTCTCTTCTGCACTCTCTCTCTCTCTATCTTTTTTTTTTTTTTTTTTCTTGCCTTATCTTTTTTCGTTTGCTTCTTCCTCAATCCATCTCTCTAATTCAATATCCTTTGGGTGTTTTATCTAAAATTACAAGAAAATTATGGCTTTTGTGTTTTTCTTTCCAGGAAGAGTAACATCAGTAATTAACGGACAAAATAAGAACAAAAAAAATTGGAGAGAAAAATAAAATATATATATGTGTGGACAGGAAACTTGATCGAAAAGCAAAGACAGAGATGGAGGAAACGAAATCCTGGGAATGCGTTGGTGAGCAAAATTTCATTATACTTGCAAATAATAAAATTTATTTCGTCTTAGATTGATTGTTATGCAGTCTTGAAAAAGCCAGTATAAAAAAAGGGGGGGTTTATTTACTTGTGTTTTCTAGGTCATGCCAATGACAATGGGGTTATTGGTGGAGAGGATGCACATGGTGGTTACATGGTGGTTTCATTAGAAATATCACTTTTTTTTTTCTTTTTTAATTAAAAATGGTTTTTGGGAATGTCAATATAAATTTCCCAGTTCCTTCCTAGACTAAGGTAACGTTCCAGGACGCCTAGTTCATGTCAAAGATGTTACATATAAACTGAATGAACAACAAGAACAAAATATGCAAAAGTTGAGAACTATTCCAACCCAGAACAAAAGCAAAAGGGATGACATTAGAAGAACTAAACTAACAAGGATCCATGTCTGCTGTTTAAAATTGCAATTAGAACAACAAATTTACTAACAAATACAAACTAGTTGAAAATGGAGGAAATATTACAAGAGAGATAAGACAGAATTTTACACGACACATTCATACCCTTCTCTTCTCAAAGAATCGCCAATAGAGTCTCATATACAAGAGCCAAGGGGGTTAGGGTCGAACCCAAATTCTCCGTCCGTCATTGTGTCATTTTGATCCTGGATAATACAAGATAAAGCAGTTACCAGATGCAGAAATAATGAAAGAAAAAAGGAAAAGGTTGTTGTCTAGTCTTTCTTTCCCAATTAATTACGTGTTTACTTACAAAGTTAGTAATAGTAGTTTGGTGAGTCCTAGAAAATATATTAAAAAAAAAGCACACACATAAACAAATCATTCTTTAATAAGTAAACTTTAAAAAGGACTCAATAATCCTCATTCTTATTCTTTTACTTTCTTTTCCAAATCCATTTCATTCCACTATGGTATAGTAAACACGCCCCGAATAGATAAACTATATTTTGAAGCATATTACTTTATAATATAGCAAGCAATTACCTATGGTACCGAACAACATTTGAGTGTTTGGAACCGTATTATAGTGTAAAGTTCTTACATGCTACAATGTAAACAAAAATATGCTATAGTGTAAAGCTCTCACATAGTATAGTATTTAAGTTCCAACTTGGTTCCAAAAGACTCTTGTAAATAATAATAAGTTGATCATGAATATTGTCTTATATATAAACTCGGTCATTTCTTGAACTATCAACATATACCTAAGAGAACATTTTCTGATAAACTATATTGGTAGTTTAATAAATTTTCAAAGAAAGTAAAATCACCAAATATCCCTTAAAAAAATCACAGAAAAAGCTGGATATGGATAATACCTGTTTCATCATAGCACTAATTACATCATCTAATGACCCGTAATTGTTTTGGAAAGCGTCCTCTGTCTTTGCTTGCTCAAAGAAGTAGTTGCCGTTCGGCTCAATCTTGGTATTCCCAGGAGATTCCCCAATCTCATTGGTTTGAAAGACAGATGGAGTGCCCCCATTTAATTGATCAAGCATAGATCCATTAAAACTTTGGCTGCAAGCTGCATTATTTTGGTACAGACTCTGCTTTCTTAACCCCGTAGTACTACTATTAGCAGAAACCAAGGAATATATTGCATCAAAATTCTGATTCAAGCTGTGGTCATAATCCTTAACATGTTCTTCCCACCTCTTTGTTGCTGCTAAATTTGAAGTATGAACAATGTCTCCAATTAAACCATCTTGGTCTTGTACATCTCCCCTCGAATCCCCTAGAGGAGTTGGAAGTGTGCTCGTAGAAGCAAAATCATGAGGGTTTTTACCAATCTGTGAGGTGGTAGACGAAATAACCAAGTCATCACAATGCATTTGACCATGATTCAAAAGCTCGCTCATAGGTAAAGCAGTAGTTGATGGAAATTTCGATGACTGAACTGCACCTTGCCAACTTTCATCACAGCGCTTATGATCTAGAAAGTAAGAGGAACAATTTCCTAATCCACCTTCACTACGTTTTTGCTGTGAGTTCCCCAGTAACATCAAAGCGTTGCTTGAAAATTTTGGCACCGTGCTTGAGCAATCAATCGCCACTCTTGCATCTTGCAAGCCAGAAGAAATTGCAAAACCTGTTGGATTATTCAAGGCACTGATGTCTGCTATATGGGTAACACACTTTGTCCGTTGCGACTGGTTAACCTCTGATGATGTGGGAATGCCCTGAGATAAACTTGCACTTTGGTTTAATGGCAGAGAGGGTCGGAATTTTACAAGAGCATTGTTGCTGAAGTTTTGCAGGTTACTAGGTTGAATGAGTCCAGTTGAAGTTATTCCTGTCAGAGTCAAACCAGCTGGAGAATTCAATCTATGAAGCATTCCTCCTTGCATAAGAGATGGTGATAGAGCAGTGTTTGCCAGTGTTATGGACCCGGCCAAGGTGTGTAGATCTCCAAATCCTTCAAGTGCCCCCGTGCACATGTAAGAGGAATCATTACCCCCTAAAGCAGCGACCACACTAGCGTGCTGCGGTTTAATGCTAGCTTTTTTCAGGTAGGCCCTAAATTTCTGCAACAGAATATGGAAATGGTGATGCTGAAACTTTCATTTAAAACACCATGCTTAGAATAAACCAATTGCCACCTATTCCCTAAGCAGGTTGGATGAAATTCCGAATTGGCAGTGTATGAATTTGTGCTCATGGGACGCTTATCGACTGCTTAGTTCCCATAATATTAGCTGTAACCACTTGGAAGAGCAGACTTAACTATGGCTTAAAAACCATGTGGTTAAATTCTCAAGTTCTCCTTTATTGAAAACAAATGTTTATTGTCCAGATCCGCTTCCTCTTAGGAAATTCAAAAATATTTAGGATAAATAAGCATCACTTTTAAGGCAGAATCTTGGATGAACATTTCCAAATATTTTTTCGGTGCCTTTAAGGTGATAAGAGCCTGATGATAATCACATCTACAAATCTCATCTCTTCCATATTCAATGCTTTGCCAGGTTAAAAGATTTTTAGGATCTTGTTGCGATAAAGCGAAGAAGGTAGTAAATATAAGATATGAGAAAGAATATGTACCTGAAGATGGCTTGCAACATTTTCCCTTGTCAGTCCTCCAACATTCATCAGGTCAAGAATTTTCTTAGGAAAAGCCTCTGCATAAGAAAGAAGAGTCAATAAAAAGGAGCTAAAAGGACAGGGAAAAAGCCTTCAGACAAGGTAACAGATGAAGGACTCACTGTCAACGCCTAATTGCTGCACAGCAGAAACAAACTTTCTATGCAGCTCTGGAGACCAAACCACCCGAGGCTTTTTCTGAGTTGACGGATCTTCATTTTCATGTCCAATCTTCTCACCCTCTTCTTCCTCGTCTTCGTTTTGGTCCTTCCGCTTCCTATTGAGTTTAGCATTCTGATCTTCATTTCCTGTTGTAGCCACCTCTTTTCTGGCTTCCCCATTCTCATGGCAAGGCTTGTCGTGACCGGGAGACTTAGTTTGGTCCTTTGCATCTGACTTCCTTCGGCGGACAACATGCTGCCAGATGTTCTTAAGCTCTTCAATTCGAATGGGCTTCAACAAATAGTCGCAAGCACCGTGAGTAACTCCCTTCATCACAAGCTTGGTGTCACTATGGGCTGATAACACTGGAATCACATTAGGACAGATATGTCAGTTACAATTCACATATCTCATACTTTAAAAACAACCATTCTCAAACACCCAAACGGAATAGTAAACTTCAACAGGAGGACATATAAAAGTTTTGAATTTTATCTTTGAAGAGAAGTAACAAAAGAACAGTAGTCACTAGACTCGACTACCACAAGAAAAACCACCAATAGATTGGTACAGTGGTAAGGAAATCTTTCATTCTTCTTCTACAAGGATGCGTTCAGGGTTCAATATTCGTAGCCCCACTTTAGGAACCCTGCCCGACCAATATGTTGTGTAGCGTTGGGTGTGTGGCAGCAAAAGTGAAAACTGAGCCCATTCTTCGAGTAGAATTGGGTCAGGTTTTTTCCTTTCCATTGTGGGGCCTAGGACTCCAAAATGGATGAGAGAAAAGATGACACCAATGATCCCTTTTTTCAGAAGAAAAAAAAAAGACTGCTACCAAAAAATCAAATGCCTTCCAATAATAACAAGCAAACAAAAGGAAGAGATTACATTCTGTTTATACATGCTTGTGCCTGAAAAGATTAGAAATCAAGATAAGATAAAATTTAAAAAACAGAGAGAGAGAGAGAGACCAAGAAAGAAATAAAGGACTAATGCTTACTAATGACAGGTAGGTCCATTTCAAGCCCCACAAGCTCAAGGAGCTTAAATCCATCCATGTCTGGCATATTAACGTCACTGATCACAAGGTCAAACTTGTTCCTGTTTTCCCTCAACATTTTTAGCGCCTTGATAGCCTGATTAGTCGCGGTAACTGCAAAACCCAAAAACCACATATCTATCTAAAAATAAAAAATAAAACAAACAAACCAACGCTCATAAACTTGTGTAAAGTCAAAAACCAGGATAGATCAATCGCAGATGATTTTCACAAGTACCCTGAGCTCAAAAACAACTCCAATAACAGGCTCATGAATACTCCCTAGAAATCTACCAACGACTAATAATAAAAATAACAAATTACTTTAAGGCTTCAAAAGCAGATTTTTGAAACCCATGTCTTAAAAGATCCCCAAAGTGTAAAATCAAAACTTTATTCCTTTGCACAACACATAAAGTAGAGACTAACAAAGGTATGAATTATAACAAGCTTATTAACAAGTTGACCATTTATCATTTCAAGGATAATTTACACAAACACAAACGCAAACACGTTAGCGAAAACGAGAAATTTTTAGGCAACAACAAAATGATTTCAAATTCAAGGAATTGAAAATGAGAGGGAGAATTGGAACAAACCCTGATACTGGCATTTACGAAGAAGATTCTCCAACACTTTAAGGCAAATTGGGTCGTCGTCAACGGCAAGAACTCGCATGCCAACAGGAAAACGGTCGAACGACACATCTTCACCACCACCACCCCTTTGGTCCTCCACAGTCATTGTTAATGAAATGACCAAAACTTCAGAGACTTGGACAATAAACAAGGCACATGAAAGTAAAAAGATGTCTCCAACAAAAGAAACAAAACAAAAAAAGTTTCAATTTTTCTTCTAACACTGAAACTTGGAGAGAGAGTTCTCTCTTAACAAACCCAGAAGCAAGCGAAAGTTGGTAGTGAGTGAAAAAAGTAAAGCTGTAAGAATGGTACAATGATGTTGATTGCCAGAACAGACTGAACGATTTCAGCCCAGCAAAACAAACCAAAAAAAAAAAGACTTTTTTGGTTTTTTTTTTTAGTGATTATTCTCTCTCTCTACTGTGTATTTTGTTTTGTCTATTGCTTTTCTGCTCTTCCTTATAACAGAACGCAAAACCCCTTGTCCTTAAACTATTTGTTTATCTGTCACTCTGAAGCTTTTTGTCCATTTTTTTTTCCCTCTCTCTAAAAAGTAAACTCTCTCTCTTCTCTCTCTTCTGGGCTTCTCTATATTTCTCAGAACTGGAAGTGCATGACCTATTAAAGAAATGCTCTACACTCCAGTCCACTAGAACTTCAGTGGACGCTAGTTTTCTATTGGCCAGAAGTCAACTTTTTTTTGGATGTTAGTGTTGACTCCAAAGTCTGTGGTGATAAGGACGTGAGGCTCATCAAAAGTGATGCTGAGCACTAGTTGAATCATAAAAACCAATATATGTTATTATTTTTGGGCAATAATTGGAAAGAATTTTTGCCATTTGGGGTATTGGGTAGGTGTGTGAACATTGTATGAACATTCGGTTAATTAAATTTGAACAAATCTTTACAGAATCCGGAAATTATTAAGGCTTTAAATGCTAATGATATTCAAATTTTCTGTTTTCAGGAATAAATTAGAAAATTCCTTCATTTGTTTGTTTGGGAATGGCAATAACTTCTGTTCTCTCTTTTAGCACAGTTTTTTTTTTTTTTTTCTTAATACTTTGGGTTTGAACAGGATTTCATTTTTTAGGGGTATTTTTGTCTTTTTATACACAGAATAAGAATTTTCTGTGTCATGGACCTCATGGTTCATTACTTTTGATCGTTTTATTGCCTTCTGAATTTTGACATCAGCTTTGTCAATAATATACTTATGCCTTCCATTCAAAAATATATATATATATATATATATATATATATATACATACATATATATAATTATGCCTTTTTGAGGGTAAGTAAAAAAATATTTAATGCCCTTTATTTTTTTTAATTAAACTAATGTCCTGTTTGTGTGTGAGTTAAATCATATGAATAATATGATTTAATATGAATAATAAAACAATATTATATATAATTTAACATTAATATTACTATGAATATTAATAATACTATTCATGTTGATATTATACTATTAAATTGTTATTATTGTTCATGTTATTATTATCATTATTATTAAATAATTATTATTTTATATTAATATAATATTAATATTTATATCATATAAAAATATTAATTTATAATAATCATAGGATTAATATTTAACATTATATTAATATTAAAATATAAATGTTGTATATAATATACAATATATTAATATGAATATAAGTAATTAAAAAATATAACTTTAATAATATATTATTATTTATATTAATATTAACTTTAAATAAAAATATTGTTATAAAAAATATTATACATAGTTAATTATAT
>CAMOHE010025710.1:0-58767 GCA_946598075.1 Artocarpus hirsutus | reverse complement strand
TATTTTTATGGTTTTGATTAATTTCAAACTAAACTAATATTTTACATATAAAAATAAATTTGAAAATTACGAAAAATATTATTAAATATACAAACATATCAAAAACACATTTTAAATATTTTTTTACACTAAGATACTAAAATGCTGTTTATCACATAATTGCTATAATTAAAGAGTTAAAAAAAATGATTGATTCTAACATTAAAAAATGTATATTTTTTAAGTCTCGTCAATTATTTACCTTCCAAAATTTACTACATTTGTCCAAACATTGCAAGACTTGTCCCAGATCAGTTTCAGACAAATTATTGGAGCATGCATGGACGACAAAATGGAACAAACCCGACTTTTCATTTATCTGGTCCGTATGAACAAATTTCTTAGAAAAGACAATATTTGTGTCATGACTTAGATTTATCATAAATACATAGCTAAACTATCTGTAGATGGTTCGAGTTATGCTTAACCCCACTTAAAAGTAGGTGGCATTTTTCGTCCTTGTATAAAAAAAAACGCCAATTGGAATCATATATCGTCACTATCGAGCAACGCAATTGACACTTGTCAGCCGCGTTAGATAAAGTGAAACTCGAGATATACAAGTCCATTTTTATACACAATCCCGTGGTTGTGGAAACAGGGCCATAATGCAACCTGTAGTTGCTGCCACTCTTCAATATAATATGGTCAATTTTCTTGCAGTATTACTCAGTCTCTTGCGTGCAATTTGGAGAAAAGAGCGTGGAATTCGTGGCGTCGGATGCTTGTTTGGTTGGATTTTTTTTTTCTTTTTTTTTTTTTTTGGCACCACTTCCTCAGTTTGGCAAGTACAATATGCCCGACGTACGCATCACTCGTGTAAACGGTCTTAGTAAAGTCAAAAGGCTTGCCTTCTCACGAATTAACCCAAACTCCAAGGCACAGACGCTAGGGCCCGCCCTCGTTTATAGTTGCATTTTTTTAATGCACGCACTTTTTATTATAGGGTGTATGTCAGGTCGGTTTGGATTGTCATCTAAATCATTTTTTTAATTATAAATAATATAAAATTTTTATATATTATAATAATAATAAAAAAATTGTTATAGTTTTTAACCAACGGTTTTAATTATTCTATCAAACACCTTTTTATTTGTTATTATTTTTTTACTTGAAGGTGGAGATTAGCTTTTTACTTCTAGTAATATAGGGTAATAATTTACTATCAAGTTGTGCTTGCAACCACTGTTGGCAAACGTTTTAAAAAAGCCATAGTTCTTCACAAATTGAATTCGGTAGTGATTATAAAAGAATAATGAAATGAATAAGAAATATTCATGATAAAAATGTTAGTATGTCGATTGTAAGAATAGTACATGCATAGCATTTGTTTATTTATTTTTTTCTACAACGCTATGGTTTTATCCTTCTTTTCTCAATTTTTCTCTTTCGCTTTGTGCACCACCTTAAGAGGAGTACTCAAAGGGCCGGAGCCTAGCGCCGTCTCTGGGCTAGTCTCTAGATTCCTGGTCCTATGGAAGGGTGCTTGGGTGACACAACTTGGGTCTCTTTGGTGAGATCTCTACTAGGGGGTGAGTTTGGCGTGCGTATGGCTGTTGATCTGGTCGCCTTTGTGCATCTAGTGAATTTGAGTTTGTTGTGGCTTGGTTGTGAGATAGTTAGAGCAGGAGGAGAGGCTGGTTTTCTATTTGCACTTTGGAGGCATGTTCTCTAGTTGGCGAATGTAGGTGGAGGCAGGTGGTTCTAATACGTCGGCGGTTTGGTTCCTCTCTAGTCTTTTCAAGTTTGCACTCAATGATGCACCTTCCATGCTTAACCTTGTCGGTGGTCAGCCTGTCAATAAAGATTCAGTCTGTGTCTCTTGGGTGTTACCCTTAGGTTTTTTTTTATGTGATTTTCAAATAAAGGCGATGTTTCCTCCACCTAGCGTTTTTTTTTTTTTTTGGGTTCCTGTTATAATAACAGAGGTAGCATGTTGTTTTTATGATTAGTTTGCAAGTTTTGTTCTTTGCAGTTTTGTTTTTGGCATCATTCTTTTGGTTTCTCGATCTCGATTTGATCATAGTTGTTCACCTATTGTAGTGGTGTATTTAAACATTAAATGAAATGTTGGTTGGGAGTTTTAGCAATTTCAATTCGAATTTTGTTTTTCAATTGAAATTTCTCTTATATATGCCGGTTGAAGAACATGTTGGAAAGAGTTTTGTACGCTCGATAAGTTATATGCATCTTTGGTTTTCTCTTGCTGGAACTCTATACTCATTTTACCTCTTAAGCATTTCAGTCGAACTTATTGATAGTTTCAGTTTGAGACTGAAGTTGAGTCGCTAAGTACGCTCAGGTCATGTGCATCTAAATTAGTGGTTGTATTTCTTTGATTTGGAGTGCAATTTCCATTTCCTTTTAAAAAATAATAATTGTTTATTTATAGTTTGGCGCTTAATTGGATAAGATCGATTCTTTTTATAGCACTAATAAAAATATCCTTTAAAAAACATTGATTTTAAATTTTTTTTATTATTTAGTCTTATACGACAATGTCATTTTTACCTTTAAATTTTAATTTTAAGAGCTTTTGGCAAATTTGTCCCTACATTTTTGTTGCAATGTAGTTCTTAAATTTTTTCACAGCAAGTAAATCTCCAAATTTAACAAAGTGTGGCAAGTAAGTCTCAATGACATATGGCTATTAAATTTGAGATGAAAAATGATCTCCTTCTACTTTAAAGGCAAAGATAGATGATATATATCAATTAAATATGAAGTTGGAACGCTTGGATTATTTAGAAATTTTTTTTCAATAGAAAAAGTATAATTATTTATGGCAATAATTTTTGAAAGATCCACAAAAATTTTGAAAGCTAGTTTCTTTGTATTTATTATGATTCATAAAAACATGAAATAGGAAAAAACAATTTGAGAGACACCTTCTGTTAATTGGATTGTTGAAATGGTGTTCTTAGTAGCATAAAGAGTTATCCTTTACTTTTAGTTCAGGAATAAGCATCTCAAGGCTTTAGCAAATAAAGATCGGCCACTTAGTTGGCATAGATGAGGTCAACCACATAGCTGACATTGAGGTCAATCACCAAGATGACACATATGAGGTCGGCCAAATAACTGACATCGTTCATCTAGCCAACGCGAACTAGGTCAGCCATATAGTTGAAGATAAGATGTCGCTTATCTAGCCGATGTGGATGAGGTCAGCCACGAAGCTATAGGGATAGCTAAAGAAACATTCGATCACATTCACCTCGACCATATTCATCTCGGCCATCCGCATTCACCTTGGCAATATTCATCTCATCCAATTCACCTTGGCCATATTCACCTCTTTGTATTCACCTTGGCCTATATAGAAAATATGCCAAAATCATCACAATATTCGAATTGACAAACCGATAACTAAAAGGCTATTTAAAATCTGAGAATCATAAGAAACCGAACATGTTTAATATTTTAGCTAAAGATCTTCAAGATGGCGATAAATACTCAATCTTCTCAACATCTATAGGATTCTACATACGTAGAAGAACCAAACTCAATAGAAGATTTCATCAAAGTCATCAAGATAGTTAGATAGGAGATTATATGTTATTTAAATTTAAATAATAACAAAAAGGATTAAACTATGACCGACCTAATAAGCTATATATAGAGGCTAGCCCTAAAGGGTAGTCTCAAGTCCAATTCTTAGCACAAAACTTTGTAAACAATTTTTTCTCATATTGAACCCCAATACTTGAGAAAACCTAAAGTGAAGGCAGCCTTAAGTTGAAGTGAACCATTATAAATTTTTGTATGTTTTTGTTATTTTCTTATAATATTATTTGTTTCGCTCACGAGTGATTATCTCAGTGAGGAATTGAGAGATTCTTGCATAAACAGTTTGGCTCCTCAATACCTTCCATATTGTCAATCTCATTTTTCCCCCCTTTGATTCTTTTGTATGGAAACAACGAGTATTACGATTGCCCGCCTCCTTTTAACCATGCTCTGCTTTAGATCATTGGCTCCATGTAGACCTCGTCCCTAATGTAATTGGGGATCTGGTTCTCTTCCAAAGCTTTTATTTGGCCTTTTTTCATAGATGGTATGATTTTCTCAGGATCAAACATACCAAACTTATAACCATTCCATTCTTTGAATCTTTTGACACTGTTTCAAATTCTTTGAATCTTTTGACACTCTTTCAATCCTTTGTTTCGTAATTTTAAATCACAATCCAAACTTTTTTACTATTGTTCTGTTAAAAAAATTTTAAATTTCTATTCAAATTTGTAATCCAAACATCCTAATTATACCAAGCTTCCGCAGCGGCATGTCCTCACCTATCACTAGAAACAAAAAATACATATGTGCTGCCAAAAAAATAAATTGCTAGTCAATTCGACGGACCATAAACAACCAAAAAGGTCAGATCAATAGGATGTCTCTGAATCCTATATGTGATTATCCCTATATTTGTCTGCCCCCCATCAATTGCTACTAGTTATTGTCATTTGGTTTTCTCCACAATTAATTTTTCCGTTGAGGAATGCAAAGAGGATAGCCAATTAATTTTTTAGACCCACCTGGTGGGGACCTGTCTGTGAGAGGCTCGAGCTACAGCCCGCTCGGCTCCAAAAGAGTTTTTCCCTTGGGAATGGACGTTTCTGATGAGTTGGGATATTAACGCTTGCCTCTCATTACTGACATATTGCTCACGTAATTTCCTATGTGTTTTTTTTTTTTTTTTGAATTAAGATAGTTTCCTACAACTGGCATTACATAATAAATCTTCTTTATTTGTTTTTGGGGATAATCATAAAAATATCGCCTCCATGTAATGAAAATGTGTTAACGCTCACCCTGTATCTTTGACCATTGACTAAAAATTAGTGCATTTTTTTTCAAAGATACCATCAACATCCTTATTTTTCTTTTTAAAATTTTGAAAAATAAAACACACAAAAAATAATTGATGTAATAAAAAAAATCAGGTTGCTTTTCACGGTTGAGCAATCAAATTTATAAAATAAAATTTCATACACAAAATCAAAAGAAAAAAATTTAAAGGGGTAGTCATCCACCCTCATTCGTAGTGGCAGAATAGAATATTTAAAAAATTTCATATACAAAATTAAAAAAAAAAAAAATTAGAAGAGATGATCACCCACCCTCATTCATGGGTAATTTTGTCCCTGTATGTCACATCACCCTCCCATAACATTGGGCTCGTAATGCAACAAGGATCAGCAAAGCAATCCTCATAGGTTTAGGACATCTGGCTAAGAACCTTGGGTTGCTTCATCACGAGAGACCATTAGAATAATTCAAAACCACGAGCAATGACAATGGGAGGGCCATGCTATTGGCCAAGACCTGACCTAACCTCACGAGACCAGTGATCTCCCCACCAGGAGGGACACTGACACGATATTGCATGCCTTGAAGAGACCCACACATGATCGATTTCTCGAGAGGTGCTTAGGCCTCGCCTCGCCACTAGGAAGGAGTTTGGCCCGTGTTGCCAACCCATTGTGATGTGGGCGAAGCTTACTACTTTCTAAACGACCCAACAACCGGCGATGATGTGTCTCATTAGTGGCTGAGCCAAAACTTTTTTTTTTTTTCCTTTTCCTCTTAAATGGGGATACAGGACAAAAAATTAGACATAGCATTTTATTGAGTGGTGACATAATTATATATTTATAGTATTAAGTTGGGAAGGGCGACTGATAATATTCATGTGAAATGTGGGCACAACACCATTCTTTAATTATTCAGTAAGGCACATTCATTCTTTTTTTTCTTATAAATAGAGGCATCTCTAAAATTATTAAAGATTTTTGTGGGTAGATACTAAGTTTTAAGAATTGAGTGCCTCCACTCATTTACACGTGGCTTCATCCTAGTGTCTCATCAAAGAATTTTTTTTTTTTGTTTGTGGCTTTTTTTTGGGCTTTTCTTTTGAATAGAGCTTTTTTACGGTTTTGTATAGTAAATCTTTTTAAATAAGAACGATGATTTTTATGTTCAAATTTAGGAAAAATTTTACGACTTTTCCCTGAACTATATTTGTGTAAAAATAACCCCTAACATTAAGACAATTATTATACTCCCAACTATAATACTTATCTATATTTACCTCATGAATTTTAAAATATGTTGTTTTTTGGAAAAAATATATATATATATTACCCTCATCAAAATGATAAATTTATCGGTTTATTCAAAACCTTTACAGAGCCAACTTTAATTATTGTAGTTTTTTACTTTTCCTCTATCTTTTTCTCGCTTTTGAGCATGTATTCTATAGGCAGAATATATAAGAGTATCCAACTAGTTCATTTAAAGTAACAAGAACATTCATATAAGTCCCTAGAATATCATATCTAATCTTAAATCAAAAGAAAATTTAAAATTCCATCCAAAAAACAATATTTCAAAATTCAGGGGTGAATTTGGAGAAACATTATATTTTAGGGGGCACAATATATACGTTTTAAAGCTTGAGTGGCATATAAGTGGCATAGTTCAAGAGGGAATTCATAAAATTTACCCTTTTTTAATTAAACAAATTATTTCATACATTAATAAGGATGATGATATCTTTTTACTAGTTGATTTCTATTTGAACTAAAAAGTTGATTTAAACCATTTTTGCCATAATGTTTTTCTTACAAAAATTTTAACAAATTTAAATTTCCATTCAAACTTATAAAAAAAAAACAAGCTAGGAGCAAATTTTAACCATTTTTGACGTTAGGGGAAGTTATTGACTTGATTGCACAAATAATAAAGAGATATTTTTGTCTTTTCAAAATACATAAGCAAAATCCGCACTTTGATTTAACACGATAGGTATTTTTGTAATCGTCATACCATATTTTGGGGAGCAAGAAGATGAACTTCTATTTGGTGTGATGCATTATGCTCTTCATGTGCAGCTTAACAATTAATTAAAATTATTATGGACCACATTTTCAAAATGCTCTTGATCTTTAAAACAATTTAAACACCCATGATTTATTGAAAACCACTCAAAACTCCCCTTCTATTAAATTCTGCCCATACTCCTAACAAATTTGCTAATGTAACATGCCATTAAGAATCAACTAAAAGCATCAATGGATTTGATGACAATAGGAAGGCCGTGCATTTGGCCAGGATCCAACCCTTACAAGGCTCGTCAACCTCGCATGCAACTAGGAGCGACAATGATGCCAGGTTACACATCTAGACGAGACCCACACATGGCGGATTTTCGGAGAGGCCCTTGGACGCAGGCTCATCACCTAGAGGGAGTTTGGCCCCCTCGTAGGCTCATCACCCAGAGGGAGTTGGCCCCCTCGTATCCCCCATCCACCTGGACCTTAAGGGTTGCAATGCGAGTGACCTTGCCAACTTCCTAGCGAGACGCATAACAATGACGATGATGTGTCTCACTACCACCTGTGCAGGCTTTGATTTTTTTTTTTTTTTTTTGGGGTGGGAGGGGTGGAGAGATAGCTTTTTGTTTGGAGTTTGCAATGTAAAAATCTTTTCACACAAGGATGATGATTTCTTTAATAAGTGTTTAAATTTAAAATTTCACTCATCAATAGGGATAATTGTGTCTTTTCACATAACAAACATGAAGACGGAGGACGTTGTCGGACGAGCAGTGGTGCACTTCGAGCCTAATTGTTGAGGGAAGATCAGATGATGGTGGTCGAAGGGAGATAGCTCAATTAATGTTTGGAGATTATTTATCTATTTATTTATTTTTTACATATTTAAAGAGACTTTAATTAATTTCCAAAAAAAAAGCTAACAGTATTAATTTTCTTTAAAGTGAGCAATTTTACGTTAATAGTACGCCTTTGAATTTTGGAAAGCAAAAAGTATTTTTAAAAAACAAAATGAGCTTAATTAATGGCTTTTTTTTGGTCTTTCTACTATCCAAAAAGTAAGGAAAGGGTGTAATTGAGACTAATTTCTTAAATATAATAGATATGTTTAAAGTTTCGAAAAAAAAAAATAGAAGGATAAATTGTAAAATAAATTAAACTAGGAGGTAACTTATATTTTTTAATCTAAAAGAGGAAACATAATACTTTTATAATTGTTGAATTTAATTGTTTTTTGGAGCAAGAAGTTGACGTTCCATTTCGTGCGTGATGCATTCTGCTCTTCCAGCAGCCTGACTAATAATTAACATATTGCATTCTCCGCCGTACGCTTGTTCTACACTCCGGATGCAAACTCAGCAGTATTCGATTAAGTTTTTTTAATCTCTATTTTCTTTTTTTTTTTAAATAGTCAAGTATTGTTAAAATATAAGACGAAACAGCAGTTAAAAAAGAAAAAAAGAAAAAAATGGTAGACTAGAAAGAAACGGTCAAAGTATTTAGCTCAATAACAAGAAACAGAATAATGAAGCTTCCTACACATTAGTATGGTCCGGTATATTTGTACCGTTTCATATCCTCTCTTTTCATACTCACCGTAGAAATAATACCAAGTCTTGTCATGATTTCTTCCAATAAGCTCCAACTTGTTCTCTTCTTTCTTCTCCAACTTCTGTAAATTCTTCTTCATCATCTTATCATCAAAGATAGATCATGAGTAGTGATCGCTATACTAATATTGTGGAGAGGGTTGTGAGCAGTCTTGGGAAAGGCTTCGATTTGACCTCGGATTTCAGGCTCAAATACTGCAGAGGCACGGAGAGGTTAGTCTTGCTCGGCGACTCCGACGGGACAGACCTCGCCGTGCCTGGCTTCGGAGCAGTCAGCGGTATTTCGCCCGACATAAAATGCGACAAAGGCGACCGGATTCGGTACCAATCCGATATTCTCGACTTCTCTCAGGTGACTTTCCGATTCCTCTATCCGATTCAATAGTATCCACTTCGTGAGTGATCCATATGCCACGCAGAGATGTTATCTGAACATCTCTGCAATCCCTTTTTTTTTTTTTTAGTAAATGGACTAAGCAAGACTAATGAGAAGATCAGTTATGATTAAGTGTGATTGATTTTGATCTTATGGACAAATTGAATTGACAGATGTCGGAATTTTTCAACCAAATATCATCGGTTCCAGGGAAAATTCCGTCCGGTTTGTTTAACTCAATGTTCGGGTTCCAAAGTGGATCTTGGGTGACTGATGCAGCCAGTGTTAAGAACTTGGCTCTTGATGGATGCTTCATAATCCTATTCAGTGTTCATATTGACCGATATCCCCTTGTTCTCTCCGACGAAGTCCGAAACGCCGTTCCTTCTTCTTGGGATCCTGGTGCTCTTGCAAGGTAATTCACATATATATATTTTTTTGAATCAGGGATCCAAACTTTTATCTATAGATGAAGTCGGTCGTAAAGTAACGCTAGAATCAATTCTATTTTATTTTTTAAATCGACATTCGATTATATTAGAATCAATGAAATTAAAATAAAAATAGTGTCATTTGTCACGATTTTTTTTATTAGTTCTTTGGAATTTAATTTAGTTTTTGTTTTAGTTACCTCTTTGCGTGTGGGGGTGAGGATTGGCTGACTTTTGGTTCCTATTTCATATGGAGAGAGATATTCAAATCAATTTGCGTGATGAACAATATACCAAAAGTATTTTATATGCAGCTAAGATTTGACATCTTATAATATTGTATGTGTCTTACACCAATAATGGGAAATTTCAGTTGGACTCGTAATGATAGTATTTGGATTATTAAATTGCTTTAGTATAAAGAGTTTTAAAGTCCACAATTATGGGTGGTGATAATATTGTTGAGTCTATGGGAATCATGACTAATGATAATTACTTGAGAGAGAGACACTGTTTCATTTTATTATTCCAACCACTTATGAATGGCGTCTAATATAATCTATATATATAAGACCAATTGTAGAGATATGCCAATCTATTAGAGTTGTTAATATCTGTCAAATTCTTTTTAGTAGTTGACTTCATCTTAATAAGTTTGCGTGGGAAACATTACTAATTATACAGTTATTCGTATTGTTTACATAATGAAAGTCTAGTTTACACGAAATAGAGCAGCGTGAATTAATCCATTAGGTTGTCTAGATGGACATATAAATGACGTAAATAACGAAAAGTATATGTAAGGAATAGGGTTTATATATCTTTTAGGTTTCATACTTGGACCTTTTGGGACAAATCAATTTAACCATAATAGTGACTTTACCATTGATGCAATGGATAAGGCCATGGGACATTTAATACGTACCCGATAGGTCGAGTAAGGTTATTGGGCTCTGAGAGAGTGGGCAGTTGGGACTCTCATCGCACATGATGGCCTCACAAATATTGGGTGGAGCCCATATGCATTAGAGAAGCGCTTACAACACACACTAATCACTGGTTGGGATGTGAAATCTACTAGCATTCTAAATTATTATTTAAGTAAAAAATAAGATAATAGAATCTTTGTGTCAATGAATGGAGAGAGGGCGGTAGAAGAGAGTGAGAAAAAGAATATAACTAGTACTCCTCTATGCATTAATTTAATAGTCCTTGAATTAGAAGCTGTTTTTAAACTTTTCTTTTTTTAACTCAAATCATCTGTCTAATTTTGATAACCTAAATAGTTCAGACGAATCATATTATGACACATTATTTAAAAAATTTAAATGCTTTTCATTAAATAATGTATCATAATATGATTAGTTAGATATCATTTGAGACACCAAAAATCAGATAAATGATCCTTTTTTTTTTTATCATCAAATAGTGCAAGTTTTTCTCCATTGAAAATGATATATATAGATATATTTCTTTTTAGTTATCGTTGAGCCTTACAAACTTACAAAACAAATAATATATATATATATATATATTCATATTTCTTAAAAGTTGACGTCCCGTAAGAGCTCGTTTTTATTAATTAATTGCTGAAATGAAACTTACTTTAAGTTTTAAAATTTGTTTTCTTTACCTATAGGTGTATTTCACACATTAATCGTCTTCTTTTGTCGTATGTTACCTAGGCTATGGGTTTTTTTTCTTTTTTTCTTTTTTATTCAAAATGCAATGTTTATTTGTGAAAAATAAAGAATTCATTTATTTCATCCATTCATTCATTGATCTTTCTTTCTTTCCTTATTTTTTCTATGTAAATATTTAATCATGATAACCTCCAAAACCACAGGGAAGAATTAGCATTCTAACATCTATACCAAGTCAAATTTATTAAAGAAAAAGCCACGTGCTTGCCATCTATTTGTATAAAACTTCTAATTTGAAGAATTGCGATTTTTTTTTTTTTTTTTAATTTTCCAACTCATTCTTCCTTTAAGGAAAAAGTTCTTAGAAATATAATGAGTTATAACACACAAATTCAAGCTCAGTCGTCAATAATTGTAGGTTTCATATGGATGTCATTGTAATAAACCGCGAAAATGTGAATGCTTAATAGTCCCTTGACAACTAAAGTTTGACCATATTTGTTGGTTTAGAATCACTCAATATTCTGGTTTAGCCAAAAAGTCAGCAAATCTCAGCATTATCTACTTAGGCACGTCACGGTTTTCTAAATAATAATAGAATAAGTGGCTATTTCCAAGTGCAAGAAGTCTACTGTTTATACCAAGGTTTTCGACTGGGGTAGGTCAGCTTCTTAGAAAAATAGGTGTAAAATGTTGTTAAATTTGAGATACTTTTATCAGGCCACATCAAACACTTGAAAAACGTTGCACAGGACTATTACTTCCTTATTGGATGATATTGACATCTTTAATTTTTTAATATAATAGTTGGAGAAAATTATGATGACACAAAGGAGAAAGCAAAATAGAATTTCTCATGTTTTCTGGTTTGAGATTTGATGCAGTTTGTTTTGTTGGTGAGTTGCACTGTTTTTTCTACCAGGGGTTTCCAATTCTGCCTTGTCACCCAATTCACATGACTTTTAAACCCCACATCTAAATTCTGTTTTGACTAGTTGAAACTGTAATAAAGAGATTATTTATTTATTTTTAAAGTAAATTTAAGCGTTTACGGACTTCGTGTGTTTGGCAACGTTCAGAGCAAATTATGTGAATTTAATTGGCAGAGTTAAGAGGACAAAATTTGGACAAATTTGTTAGAAATTTTAACATGTATGATTCTATATGATTTAAGTTGTGATATTTGGCAGATTTATAGAGAAATATGGGACTCACATAATAGTAGGATTGGGCATTGGTGGTCAAGATGTGGTGCTAGTTAAGCAAGATAAATCTTCGACCTTGGAACCCTCTGAGCTCAAAAAACACTTGGATGAGCTTGGAGACCAGCTTTTTACCGGCACATGCAATTTCTCTCCATTTCTCTCTAAAGCCAAGGAGAACAAACAAAAGGTTCACGAGCAACTCTGAATTTTGTTCAACTTGTTCCAGTCATATATGAACTTTTCAGTTAGTTTCGTTATAATTTGGTTACGGTTTCTTCGCAGGCACCAGCGGCATTCAATGTGTTCGATATTCGGTCCATCGCCGTTAGTAGCTTCACGTCCATGAACACAAAAGATGTAGGTTCGATCATATACAACTTTGAAAATTTTACTTATTGATGACAATATGCTGCGTTAATTTTAAGAAAAGTAGCACGTTTAATTTTAGCAAGGTTTTTATCATTTTACCCCTGACTTAGTTACACATAATTTTAGCAATTGGCCCTAAACTTATTTTGCAATGTGACCCAAATTAATAACGTCAAGGTTATTTATCAAAATTAAAAGTTTAGGGGCAATTTCTTAAAGCACAAAAAGTGGGAAAGTGTAAAAGAATATGAGGCATATATGAGCATTTTCGTTACTAATTTTAACGTTATTACCTTGGGCTAAATTCTAATGGTTTGACAAGTTTAATAGATTCAATACCAAAATTAAAAGTTTAGAAGGTAATTTCTGAAGTGTGATAAGTTTAAGGTATAGTGCTAAAATCCTTTTTCACAAACCAAAACTAAAAAGGAACTTATGATAAGGTGCACATAATAAGATGAAAGAATAGGGATGCAAATTTACCAGTGCATAAGGCTTTGCTTTTATTTTTGTTAATAAAGGTGCAGAAAATGTCTCAGGTGCGTGCATTAAGAGTGGCACTTGCACATTAATGATTTTTGCTTTGATTTTTTATTTTATTTTATTTTATTTTGTTGGGTTTTACAGTGATTAAACAATGATATGCTACTGATAAACCAATTACCAATGGTTCACTTAGAGATTGGTAAATTATTGACTTAAACTAGTTAACCACTCATTGATATTGGTCAATTAGTGATATGTAACAAATCAATTTGTTACTAATTAATCATTTCTTAGAACGGTCCTTTTACTTGGATAAAAGGGGCTTAAAAAATGACCATTTACTTTGAAATTTCGTAGGATTTTAACTCATAACATTGAATAGTATAAGTATATTTGGAAAGTCAAAAGCTTATGTTATTTGCACATGTGATTGTTCAAAGAGAGTCCCTTAGATTTTGTATATGTCAACGAAAACATCTAAGCAACCAATAAAACATTGTCCAATAGATATAATAAAGGTTGATATTGATTAACATAAATTTCAGGGCATTACTGTCATATGTTCAAAAAGAGGAGGTGATCCATCCACCAGTAGCCATTGCGAGTGGCTACTAACAGTTCCATCCATGCCTGATGCAATTAATTTTAGCTTTATTCCCATCACTTCTCTTCTTAAAGGCGTTCCGGGAAAAGGGTTCTTGTCTCATGCCATTAATCTCTATCTTCGATGTAAGCCTACAATCATATATCCTGCTCGTTTCTTTTGCTAGTTTTGTCCCAAGAACAAGCGTGTTCAAAATTGTTAGAAGTAGCTATTTTTTGTATCCTTTTTTATAAAACAATCATATTTAACTTTATAAAGTTAAAACTCTGCTACTAATAAAACAATAAGTCTTAATCTAAAAAATACACTAATACTAGATTGAGATTCATGGTTTTATAAATAGTGTGATAGAGATAAAAATGATCTTTCTTTCTCAGAGGGCCTTCCCTTTTATTTATGTTCATGGTGATGAAAGACTTGTGCATTCTTTGGGTAGTGCTACTTGGCATCATTAATCACAAGACGTGGGATCCACCTAATTGAGTCGTGGCATTGGCCAATGATATCTCAACTTTCAAATTCTATTCTTCCAAAAAGGATGCATAATTTTCATTATGAACTTACTGAAAATCAAATATCCGATTATCAAGAAACTGATACTTTCTGTTTTATTGTTTGTAAGAAAAATAAAAATAAAAGTTATCTGTCTTATTATATGGGAATTCACAGACTTAAATAGACTAAATTAGATTAAAAATTTATGTTCCAACTACTACTACACAACTACTCCCATAGTTATTAAACATTATTTGTTAGTTGTAAGTTTTTACTCACTAACAAGTAATTGCATTGATTTAAAGACTGTTCTTTGTCCTCCTAACATTACAGAAATACACATTTGGGTGCAGACAAGCCTCCTATAGCTGATTTAGAGTACTTTCTCGACTTCCAATCACACAAGGCCTGGGCACCCATTTACAACGACCTTCCTCTGGGGCCCACAACAAATAGGGCTGCCAAATCACCTGCAATCCACTTCAACATGATGGGTCCCAAGTTATATGTAAACACTAGTCAGGTACTGATCTTTGTTTTGTGAGCCAAAGAGGTTTTGTTGATTGTTCTGGTTGTCCCAAAAGAATCAAACTGGCATCTTATAATCATCAGGTTATGGTTGGACAAAGGCCAGTCACGGGAATGCGCTTCTATCTTGAGGGCATGAAATCCAACAGGTACTATTAATTCTCAATAAGTTAACTAATCTAATGATCACTATTTTTTTTTTTTTAAACTGAACATTTTGATTCGAATCATAACTTTTCGGTTTGAACCGTCGTTTCAAATAGGCTCGTTACAAACTCAACTAACTGTTACGTTCAAATAAAGTGCTTATAAAAAAAAATAAAGAGAAAATGCAATGTCAACTAAGTCATATTATAGAACATTTGAATTTTCGTTTTTCTCGTAGCCGAATTTAGCTGACGTTTTTGATGTTACAATGATAATCCTCTGTTGCAGGCTAGCCATTCACCTGCAGCACTTAACAAACTGTCCAATTATGTTGCAAAACAAGATTGAAGACACAACAAAATGGCGCGGTTCCGAAGATATAGCCGATCATGATCAGTACTTCGAAGGTATCAACGGAAAGAAGTTCTCTCATATTTGCACAGTACCTGTAGAATATGACCCCCATTGGATCACCAAAGAAAATGCGGCTTTCATTGTCACCGGAGCGCAACTCCTTGTAAAGAAACAACAATCGAAAAGCGTTCTTCATCTCCGCCTCTTGTTCTCTAAGGTCTCGTATTGTTATACAGCTCAATCTAATTGGACAGAAAGCTCTTCAGCGTTGTCCCAAAAGTCTGGCATTTTCTCTGCCATAAGTATGTCCTTTTCGGGTGGCAATCAAGTGGTCAAAGAGAAAGAACCAGCGGTAATTGTGGATTCCGCCGTCTATCCGACGGGGCCTCCAATTTCCCGGCACGCACAAAAGCTTCTCAAGTTTGCAGACACATCACAATTATGTAAAGGACCACAGGACAATCCTGGGCATTGGTTAGTCACTGGTGCTAGATTGTACTTGGAGAAGGGGAAGATAGGTTTGCATGTAAAATTCTCTTTGTTAAACATCGCTTCCTAAGAAAAGTTCGCCATAATCAAAGGAAAAAAAGTTGATTTTGTTTTTGCTTTTCTTTTTTTTTCTATTTGTTTTTTTTTTTTTTTCTGAATGGCTTGCAAATTATATTGAGAAAGCTATATCCCATGCTACATTAAGAAGGAAGGAATTCATTGGTAATAAGAACTATACATATGATTCTTTGTTGTAGATCGATTCTAACAGACCCAAGTAAATCTAGCTCATGCATCTATCCATAAAGGGCTCCCTCTGATTCAAAATGTTAGGTATGACTTATGTTTTGTGGTTTGAAAAGTGGAAAGAAAGAGTGTTTCCTTTTTGATGGAAAGATGGAAAAGAACAGAGATAGGCAAAAAATAAGAGGGATGGTTTGAGGCTTAAATTGAAAAAAATAAAAAAAAGTCACCACAAAAAGCCAAAAATTCAAAAATAAATAAAAGAAATTCGAATTCAGACCTCCACCATGCACAACCATGACGTTGCGAGTCCACACACATCTGGTGGTGAAGCTAGAATTTTGTTTTAGCAGAACGTAAGCTAACAATTTAAAAAATACCAAAAACTCTTTAAAATATCGAGTCCTAATTTCACTTTTTTTCAACGTAATTATACTATAAGGGATTATTTTAGTTCTTTTTTTAAGATAGATTGAAATGTTATTTTCAATAGAAAAGTGTTTTTGGTTGAATAGTATATGTATATATATAAGTGGAGCGTATTTGAGTAATAAAGATTTTAGCTGAAAAATTAGATAAAAAATTATTCAGAAAGTATTTTATGCAAAGTGCAAAAAGAAAAAAGAATTAAAGTAGGGACACATTTAAAAACAAAATTACTTTAACAAGGCAACTTAGCGAAAGGTCTTCACTTTCAATAGAATGAAAGTAAAATAGATTAAAATGTTACTTTCAATAGAAAAGTGTCTTTGGTTGAATAGTATATATGTATATATAATTGGAGTGTATTGGAGTAATAAAGATTTTAGCTCAAAAATTAGATAAAAAGTTACTTAGAAAGTAAATTATGGGAAGTGCCAAAAGAAGAGAGAGAGAGAGAGAGAGAGAGATAATTAAAGTAGAGACACATTTGAAAACAAAATTCCTTTAACAAGGGCAAATTAGAGAAAGAATTTTATATAAAATAAAGAGGGTTGTGTGAAAAGAAGCTTAAATATGACTACATTTTAGAAAAATTACTTTTAGATCATCTTAAATTATAAGAATTCAAAAACAAAATGCTCTAGGAAGAGCAAATTAGAGAAAAATATTTTAACAAAGTACCTAGAATTTAATTGGAAAACACAAAACAAAAATAGAATAAACAATAAAATATATTGAATTAGGATTATTGGATAGATATTTGAAATGTATATCTATTAACTTAGGTTAGGGACATATATATATACAAATACATATATATATATATATGGATGAGTTTTTAATAATTATGTCTCCACCAATGGTTATCAAGTTAATTATAATAATAAGTGTATGCCTCGATTACATTTACACTTGATGATATAGTTTTTATATAACTTATTATAGCAAGTTAAGTAATCTATTACCCTTAAACATTTATTAAAAGATTTTTCATTTATTTTTTAATGTAAATTTTGTTTTTCTCCCCAAACATCGATAGTTTATTCACTTTGATCCCCCAAATTTTAAAAATTAATCTTAAATTTTAAAACATATTGTCTCTTTCGTTTCTTAGGATAAAAAATAAGTTAGACATGGTTGCAATTTTAAATTCTTCTTTAAAAAATAGAAGCGACAATTAAAACAAAATATAAAAAACAGTCAAAAAATAGTAGTTCTTAGAAATGAGTGATTGAGACCACTTCCACTTGATCCATCGACTATCTTTTAATTTTAGTTTTTATTTTTCATACTCTAATGGTTCAAAGTTATACTGATTGTACATATTCGAATTTTAAGGTTTTTCGTAACAACCGCGATGTTGGAAAACGATAACGATTTAGTTATGTTCTCTGTTATAAAATACGGTGTATGTTAGTGTTTTATGATAAATATTTAAATAAATAAGTGCAGTAAAAAAAATAAATGATGTTTTTCTTTAATAAGAGCACAAAAAGGAGTGATGAGAAAGAATCATATAATGACGGTCATTCAGCAAATATTTGCCAAGTTTGAATTGTACATCTAAAATGTTTATGGTCTGCATATATATTCATAATCATCATTTTTTTTCTGTCTCTTTTTCTTTGTGGAATTTGTATTTGTTGATTCAATTTATGCCTTGTACTTTTACGTAGTAGATAGAGGTGTAGGATCAGGCAATACTTGCATTGTTCTTTGAACAATATCATAAGGTCTAGAAAAGCAATAACTAATGGAGGAAATTGTTGGGTTGATTCAGGTAAAAAAAAATTCGTATGATAAATCTATAATTTACATTTTATTATTTAAAAAAAAAAAAAAAACCATGTCAGGAGGTCACCAACAAATTATCCATTCAAATCATAGTTAAGGAAAATTTTTAAACTATACACTAATTAATTGACATAATATTTTATTGGTCAACTATCAACTTTGTTCCAACTGTCAGATTTAATCAAATAGATAATACAATCATAATCATGAGAGATGTAACTATTAAAATTATATATATATATATATATATATAGAAGTTCAAATAAATATATAAATATGTAAATATATACACACACATTTAAAAAAATAAAAAAATTCAGGAGCGCATATCGTCCCCTTCTCCCTCCGCCTCTGCGTGCATCCAAAACCAACAGGTCATGTCCAAAGCTAATCCAATACTCTTGCGCACTCTATTTCCACCTAGCAGCGCAACGCAGCCCAATTGGTCATTAAAAAAAAAAGTCAAAAATTCAAAAATTCAAAAATAAATAAAAGAATTTTCTGATGCTTATATAGAAATTTGTGCAAATTTCTATTTGGACTATTTGACATTGTTCTAAATAAAGATTAAAGTATTTCATTTATACGTAAAAAGAATATTTTACTTATAACTCAAATCATAATTGTTTATTATTATTATTATTATTATTATTATAAATTGAGTGAAGCATGATAAGGATCCAATATCAGTTAATGTCTTTAATTATTGTATGGAAATATCATACGCAGATAAATTAATTCTTTGATTATTTCTGTTTATACATAAAGAACTTATATTTTATTATTTTAGATTAACAAATTATGTGTGGACCTCGATCCTAAATGAAAGGTGGCTGACATCTATATATTATGTTTTTGATTTATAAATGGGTGAGATCTATTATAAACTATCAAAATCTTGCCGAAAACTCTAGTCTACAATGTAACAATGATATATAGAGAAAGTTTAAAGCAAACGAACAGAAGAGACAAAACACAAAATTGAAAACAAAAACTAAGGTGGTATCTGGTATTGTTTTCTGTTGTTTTTCCTTTTTGTTTTTGAAGAACAAATTTTTTAGTTTCTTTTTTAGAAAACAAAGGGTTTTGATGTTGTTTTTTGAAACATTTTTCAAAGAATTAAAAACAAAAAACGTGTTTGGATAAGAAAGAATTGTTGTTTTCAAAATCTTTTACCTCATGTAAAAAAATTTTAATTGCGAATTACCATTGGCGTCAGGCTGGGATTGCTGTAGAGGAGGGACCATTGGGCCATGGTCGTGCCAAGATTGTCATGAGGTCAAGCCAATGGGCCGATTGGCAGGATTATCATCAAGGTTAGGCAGATTGGCCGAGATTAAAGTTGAGGTCGATCCGATTGTGACATGGGTCTTGGACTGTGTAACACCTTGAAATTAATTAAATGTTATTAATGTGTAAAATGGTGGATTAATATGCTATAATGAATATTTTAAACTTAATCTAGTTATTTTGTGAAGTTTTCATATTTAAGTTGTTTTCGATAATTTTAATGATTTTTAGTTACTTTTAATTATTTTTAATTGTTATTTTAAGTATTAAAAATAAAACAATTTGTCAAATGACCAACACGTCCCACTTTGGAAAACCACGTGCAGGACGTGGTATTGAAAATTGCTTCCTTCTCTTTATAAAAACCTCAGTCTCCCTCTCTCTTTCTCTCATTCTCGCCCATCTCTCTCTCTCTCTTGTTCTCTCTCTTTCTCTTTCAGTTTCCCTCATCCTCTCTCAAATTCTCTCAAAAAATTTTGAAATAAAATTCAATTTCAAGCTTCGGGTTAGTGGATTGAAGGCTCGAGAATATAATTGAGCAAGCACAAACTCGATTTAAAGCTTAATCCAAGTTTAGTTTTTAAATTTTCAAAACTTTTTAATTTTTTTCAATTTTCTTGCATTTTGAAATCTAAGCTTTCTAAGCTTAGAAAACTTTCAATTTGAGTAAGATGAACTTAGAATAACTAGATTACAAACTTTGTTTCATCAAAAATGGATTTAAATCAAGATTTTTCATTTTTCTTTATTTTTCTCTATTTTCGGGTTAATTCAAAAATTTTGTTTAAAACTTGTTTTAAAGCATTAAAAAGTAATCTACTATGTTTTTCTATCAATTATGATCATTACACATGCCTGAGAATTGAGAAAATAGGTTAGAATTAAAGATTTAGGCTCGGGGAGGCCGAAACCCTTGCCTAAAAAATTCTAAAATTTTTTCAAATCGGTAGGCCGAACTTCGTGTTTGACAGGCCGGATTCATCCGACCGGCAGGCCGAACTTGGAAATATTTGGCCGACTGAACTTGGTTTTCCAGCAGGCCAAACTGTACAGTTCAGCCAGCCGAACCAAGGCGACCGGCAGGCTGATCGGACATGATGAAATTTTGTGATTTTTCACTCGTTTTTACCATTTTGGACCCCGATTGAAACTCCAATTTTGTAAAATGATTTTATAAACTTAAATAGCACACTAGGACATCATGAGATAGTTTAGTAACATAGGATATCTCAAGTTAGATATTGATGGACGCAGTTTATATATTTAAGATTGTACGTGGATCCGCGGAGCTAACGTATAGTAGACCAGGATTACAGTGTGGGATACCGATACGAGTATTGAGGTAGGACTTATACCCCTTTCTTGGTAGCTAGTTTTAAATGTTTTGGCCTCAAAAGAATTTTTAACAAAAAGTTCTCAAATGATTGGTTGAAAATATATTTTTATTGACTAATTTCATAAATGGTAGAATCGAGGTGATTTTTCATAATAAACCTCATAATGATTGTATTTGGTAAAAAGATATTTTAATAATTATAAAAAGAGATGTATATATATATATATATATATATATTTTGGGGCATAATGCCATATCAGAGATCGGGTCGTATAATGCGCAACCTTGGGGGCAGGTCACGAAACCTAGTTGGGCCACTATGGTAGTGAAATACATATGGTTTGCCTAGGAAAGGAAAATAGTATTCTTTCTGGTTGATCAATTAAACTATTTTGGTAAGATAAAACTTTTACTAAATTTTCATCTATTTATTTATTTATTTTAGTTCTTTTTTATATGTTTATTTGAATAATGAAATTTCTTTCAATATTAAAATATTTTAAAAATATAGTCCTACTGAGCCTTACGCTCACGTTTTATTTGTTTTAAAATCTTACCCTTTAGGTGGATATCTGCTTAGGATTGGAGAAGAGTCTGCTGACCGGACCTGCGATCAGTAGAAGATTTGGGTAGGTTGTAGTATAACAATTCAAAGCATGTATAATTCTTAACTTTCCCTTTTATATTGGATTGTAGTTGTATTGTAATATCGTCAGTACTGTAAGTCTGCACAAGATGTGGGCCAATGGGACCCATTCTCGCCTCACCTTCTATTTTATTATTTTATCATCTCCTTATCGCTTGTTTTATTCTATTTATTTTATTTGTTCGAGTATTATAACTGCTCGCTTTAAATAAACGCTTTTAAAATTTTCACATTTTTATTTATAAATTTAATTCTAAAACCCAGTTTTTAATTAAATTTCTATTTAATTAACTTAATTAATTTACCACGTCACCTCCCATACTCCGGGGCGTGACAGACTGCCAATCCAACTGAGGGCCCCTACTTGTCGGTTAGATTCTAGCACAAGCCTAGACCCATCACTCTGATCTCGATGGGAGCCCAGACTTGTCGGTCCATTCTTGATTAGGTCTGATTCTATTAGCTTGATTACAGTATTGGTCTCGACCTACCAAACTAATTGTAGCGCGGGTCTTCGCCCTTCAAATCTATCATGACATGTGTCCCAGCCTATTAATTTGATTGGATATGGCTCTCAAACTATCGGATTGATTGTAGAGCGTGTCTTGGCCCGTCGATCCAAATTGCAATGTAGGTTGGCTCATTTGATAGATATCAATGCGGTTCTTGACTTGTTCCAATTCCAACATGTGCCCTAGCTTGTTGGTTTAATCCGGACAGAGGCCCTAGCCTATTGGTGCGATCCTGGCATGGACCTTAGCTCGTTAGTCTGATTCCGACGTGGATCTCGTCTTGTTGGTTTGTTTCATGACGTGGGCTTTGACCTATTGGTTGGATTGTAGTGTGGGTCCCATCTTGTTAGGCCATCCACGACGTGGGTCTTGGCTTGTTGATTCGATTTCGACACAGCAACTCGACCAATCGGGTCAATTCTGGCACAAGCCTTAGCCTATCAATCTTAAAGTACAGTGTGAACTATTGTTTTCTTACTTGTTGTTTAATGTTCTTAACAATTTTTTTTTTCTCTTTTTAGTTTTTTAATTCAAAAATTTTAAAAACTATTCTAAAAAGGACAATTGCCAAATACTACCAATTTTTTTAAACTATTTGAGAGAGAGAGAGAGAGAGGAGGGGCAAGTGCCAAAAATGTCGGAAATGAGCAATGACATGGCCACAGAACCAGAATCATACCCAATGAAGAGCGGAGAGAGCGCTTACAGCTACACTAAGAACTCCTACTTTCAGGTTTCGTCATCAATATTTCTTCCCTATCATGTGTGTGTGTGTTCTTCCTTCATCATATCAAATATAGCTCCCTGTGTGTATTGAAACCAGTTCTATTGTTTTGGATTAGTGAACACTGAGTGTGTGTTTATATATATATATATATATATATATATATATATATATATATAGTTATTATTAACCGTGTAATATGAATCATATGGCTATTTTTAATCAGGAAGTTGACAAAAAATATTTATGATAATCAATGAAATTAATAAGGTGTTTGACAATCTTGTTTAAAATTATAATTGTGGTTACTAAATAGTGTAAAACTCTTACATGCTATAGTATTTTAAACTACAACCATGATTCTAACCACCATTCTCAAACACCTTATAAATTATTATCACATCACATCATCAATTATTGTTAAAATATATCTTTATTAAAAATAAAAATAATTGAAAACTTAACCATTGAAATCAAATCCATATATATTGTTGTTCTGGAAATATATCTTGTACACTCCAAAAAAAAAAAGAAACATATCTTATACAAGAATTTTAAAATGTAAAAGTGTTGCGATTTTTAGGCATGTAAAGTTAATTTGGATGCTTCCAAAGTCTCTTCTTTGACTTTCAAAAGTTTTTTTAATTGCTAAAAATGAGAATTTTGTTTTAGGATATAAAAAACTATTTTGTGGAGTACACAATTTTGAAAGGAATATTTTTGTCAAGTTTTATAAAATTACGGTACTTTTTTAATTTATTATTTTTTTCAGTTGACTTTCCATTATTGTATTCTATCATAGGTATTTACCATAATTTTTTTTCTTTTTTTTTTTTTTGAGCTCATATACCATGGAATTCTCTATCTAATTAAAACCATTAGGTCTTTTGTGATCCTTCTAGGCCAGTAACTTTTCGTAGTAGCTTTTCAAGCATATCACATCAACGGAGGTAAAAAGTTATACCACTTTGAATTATAAGGAAAGACACTACTATAAAATCCGGTTTAATGGAAATGAGTTAGACTAAATTGGTGTTCCAAACAGCCTGTAGTCTTTCAGCCTACTCTCTTTTTTTTTTTTTTTTTTTTTTTTAAATGAGAAACTACTCTCTAGTCTTCAACCTTGTTCCATCAGCCCACCCATGTATGCGATCAAGGTTTTGTGGGCAGACTAATTGGTAATGTGCATATCACCCATGATTAATGAAAATTTTGTCTTTAAGAAGCTTAGCTGATAGTCTCTATTTTTTTTTTTTTTTACCTTTTTCTTTTCTTGTCTAAATCATTGCAGAAAGACTATTGCAAAGTCTATTATTGATGAAGCAACAGCGGAATATCTTGACATAAAAGAATCATTTTCTTCATCAATAAACCACACATTCCGAATAGCTGACTTGGGATGTTCAGTAGGGCCAAACATCTTTAATTCTATGCAAAAACTAATAGAAGCCATTCAACACAAGTACCAATCTCAACTAGGTGAACAATATTCAACTCAAATTCCTGACTTTCAAATCTTCTTCAACGATCATGTCTCTACTGATTTCAACACTCTTTTTACTTCTCTCCCCCCATCGAGGCAGTATTTTGCGGCCTGTGTTCCAGGGTCCTTCCATGGCCGGTTATTTCCAAACTCATCTCTCCATTTTGTGCACTCTTCATATGCAATCCATTGGCTCTCTAAACTGCCAGAGGAGTCGCTTGACAAGAACTCTTTAGCCTGGAACGAAGGAAGAATTCACTATACAAATGCCCCGATGAAGTATGCAAGGCGCATGCAGCTCAGTTTGCCAAGGACATGGGAAGCTTTTTGGACGCCAAGGCTAAGGAGATTGTGGTTGGAGGTATGACGCTGTTGATCATGCCTTCAAATCCAAAATGGCGTGCCTTTTTCTTAGCTGCCTCCTGGTGTGATGTTTGATCTTCTGTGGTCCTCTCTTTTGGATATGGCTAAAGAAATACGTCACTTCTTATTAGATTATAGAAACATTTTAAATCTTCTTTCTAAATTAATGTCGAGTTTTGTTTTCTTATTTTGTTGTTCACTGCCTACTTATGTTAATTCAGAATAGCACACAGGAGTTTTAGTCCAATGATCATTTGTAGGGATATTTCTCGGTCTCAAACAGTCAAAAATGGTGACCGAAGCAGATGTAGCCAGGAATTCACAAAAGCGGACTGACTTTAAACATGGCTTTTTCTTTCTTTTTGTAACTGAATTTTAAAATTCTTTTTTTGAATTATAAAATTAAATATTTGGATAATCAAAATGAAGAGATCCACTGTCGTCATGTCTGTAGTCGGTAGTTTTTTATGTTTATAGAATAAATGTTAGTAGAAAATAACCGCGGATTGGAATTGCAGGACTTAATCAGTGGAGCTCGGGTGGACTCTTTCAACTTGCCTGTGTATGCTGCTTCTCCAAATGAGATGGTAGAACTCATGGATCGAAATGGGTGTTTTAGTATTTAGAAAATGGAGTTAAACAGCCTTATTTCAACTATTGATGGTCCAGTAACCGGACATTCATGTACTATGCATGTACGAGCTGGAATGGAGGTCATAATAAGCCAACATTTTGGAAGCAAGATAACGGACGAAGTTTCTCAAAGACTTCCAAAAACTCAAAGCAAGCTAAAAGGAAGCAATTCAGCTCGTCATTGTACTAAAACGCAAGTAAAATCATTTGATTAGAGCTGACTCATGGTATCTCACAAATTATTAGTTGCGCATTACTTATTTTCCAGTCAAAATATATTGCTTTGAGAACTCATGAATTCGGAGATGTATGAGTTTTGTATGCACAATGAAACCTAAGCACCTCAAAAAGAAAAAAAAAAAAAATCTATGCATGTCTTAAGATATCGTTGAATCTCAAATCTTTTGTTTTGTGACGTACAAAAATTTTGCCTTACAAAGATCACGAAGTTTAATCAAAAACAAAACTTTTAGGCTTCGCTGAATAAGCAATTTTGGGCAACACCGTGAAAAAGAGTACAATCAACATTGACTTATTCCAAAATTAGTTTTTAAAGTGTCTCCTCAAAAATAATGTCGTGACTTGTGAAGAAATTACTCATCCAAGATTCTTAGTATTGTTTATTGTCTTATTATGTTTCTCTCACCTTTATCATCTCCTTTCTCATCTTTAAACAAAATAGGAAACAGAAACGCCTAAACTAAAAATATCACAAGAGCAACAAGCAATCGTCTAGGAGTGCTATGCGCTCGGCGCTCTCATTAATTGTTATTAGTTTGTCGTCCGTGGGCCCAGGTTCAATTTTCGTCTTGTATGCGAGTTGGGCCTATGGACCCAAGCGTAGGCCGTGTTTGATGTGTCGTCCAATATGTCCATATATCTCAAGTCCAATCTAGATTTAAATCTCACTTGTGGGTTTCAAGTTAATTCTACAAGAAGCAATTAAAAGATAGACAAATTAAACCATTCTTTTACCTTTTGTACCCAAAGACCTTAAAACCTACTGCCTAAAATTAAGCCTGCCTATCAGTTATAAGGCAAAAAACAATCATTACATGAACCAAAAGAAGTTTTCCAGCTCTAACACACCTCCTAAGATGCTCAATCGGCCTCCAGAGAAGCCCTGCAGTTGGTGTTAGACTCAATTATAGGGACGGATACAAACTATAACCAGTGGGGCCATGTGCCCGCCCCATTGAAAAAATAAAACAAAGATATTCATCCCAGTTTTGAAGATGAGTTCTGATTTTGAAGTAAATATACCATGCCAGTGGCCCCCACTACCGTGTCTAATATTCTCAAGTCTTGAGCTTCTTCTTCTTTTTTTTTTTTTTTTTAGAAGATTAGAATGTTAAGAGTACTTTTTTTCTTCTTCTTTTTTTTTTTCTTTGTTTTTAAAATAGTATTAGACTGCAATTTTTCCCTTTTTTTGGTTTGCTCCCTTACGGGCAGATAATGACTCTATCGGCAATTCCTCCACCGTCACTTTTTTTTATTGATATATCTTTATTTGTTTCTCTCCGTCCTCTATATGTACATATACACACACATATGTTATTTTATTTTCTAAATTGTTAAACATTCCTTCCACCACCTTTATGTTTTTCTTCTACTTCAATTTTGTCGTGCCACTTCTTCTCTCCAGCCTTTTTATTTCAATCTTTAAAAATATGACTGCTCCTGAATATTTATTAGCTTCAGTAGTCCACACTTAACAAATTTACGTATTAAGGCATTACATTTTGTCCTGTTTGTGTCTTAACTGAATTTAAATCCTACATCCCCCATTGGACTCAAATGTTAAGCCAAAATTGGAAGATGACCTTTGGAGATGGAAAGGCTAAAGCAAAAATTTTGGTAACATAGACTATATTCCGTGCTATTTATGGACATTTGAAGCTACATGCTTTGGAAAGCACTTGAAACTCCATGCTTCAGAGGGATTGAAACGTTGTACTAGCTATTGAGCATGGAGGCACGTCCTCTAAATCAACTGCCAAAGATAATCCGTTTTCCACTATAAAAACACACCTTCATTTCTAACCATTGTCAAATCACTTCAGACCATTCAAACCATTCAAAGTAATCATCTTCTTTATGCTTCAGAACCTTTAAGTCTTCTAATAACTTACGATTAAGATCATTTTATATATGACTATTGATCGATGTGATTAAAACTTAGTATATTTAAATGGAAATTGTTTAGCTTTTCATATTACATCGTTCCAGTCCTACATAAACTCTTTATGTACAGTGCACTCATTTAATGATTTACTACATTAACGATTTAGGTGAGACTATGACATGAACCCAACATGGGTGGTGATGTGGTTGTTTAATTAAATTAATTAAGTATAATTTTAACTAAACACTCCTATTATTTATTTAGGTTAATTATAAAAACAATGTAAATTTAAAACTTTTAGATAATTATCCCTAAGCTAAAGTAGCATAAAGTAACAGATAATAAAAGTTATTAAGTACGAGTCGGCCACATTGGACCCACATTTTTGTAAACACACAATTAAGTACAACCATAGTCCAATCCAAACAAAGAGTGATTAAATGATACATGCCTTAATTGAATAAGAAAATAGCGTAATTAAAACTCCTACGGTCCACGCATTCAATCAATATTGTCCTAGTCAGCAGTATACTATAAATCACCTAAAAGAGGGGATTTTTAAAACAAATAAAAACTACGAGCATAAGGCTTAGTAAGACTTCGGTTTTGAAAATATTGACTTAAATAAAAGAAGTTGCGTTAATACAAAAACTATAAAAAGGTAGTAAATAGATCTAGTTATTTACATGCTTACCATTTCGATTCAATAATCATCTAATATCTAATTTATCATTTTTCCATATGCAGAGCCATCATAAATCACCATCGTAGTGGCCTAACTGGATTTTAGGACCTGCTCCAAAGGTCGCTCGCCGTACGACCCGATCGCTGAAACATGGCATTATGTACTGATGTCTCATTTCAAACGGAGTTCTCGACCCATTCGTTATTAACTATTGTAGTTCTTATATCATTACTAGAGTCTCATGTTACCGAGTTTTCTTGTTTACATTTATTATTTAGTTTATTATAATCATTTCATTATTCAATGATTACTGAAATTAATCAAATAAATACATCACAATTATTCCTTAAAACATTTTCAAGAAAACACTTTGTGGCTAAAACTCTTTTTAAATCTTGGCTATCAAAGAAAGAGAGTCTAAATTCCTACCTCATTATCCAACACGATAGCACATACATTGCAGTCCCAGCCCACTATACGTCATTTCCCTAGAACTCCAAACAACCTCAAGTTTGATCTTTGAGCCGATTTGAGCTGGCTTGAACTTTGTTTCGTGGCCCCAAATCAACTAGAAAACCAGAGAAAGAGAAAGAAAAAAGAGTGCAGAGAGAGAAGAAAAGAGGGAGACGGGAAAGAAAGAAAGAGCGAATGAGGAAGAGTGAGGGCAAGAGGGAGTGTGGGCTCCCTTTTATGCTAGAAAATGAGATGGTTTTGAGACAAAACCATGTCCTACACATGGTTTTGACGAGGGAATTTCAAGGTTGTCAGAGTTTTGGTAAAAGAGAACTTGTTTGGAATTTGATAAATTATTTGGTTTCAAAATTTAAGATGCTAACAAAAATAATTAAAAGTGAAATTAATTGGCAAAATACCACAAAATGATTAGATTAAGCTTAAATTGTGATAAAACACACAAATTCATCATCTTACATACTAATCACACTTAATTGATCTCTGAGTGTTACAGACTATTCCACTATTAATAGAAATGACCTGTACAGATAACGTTCGATTAAAGATTCTACATTTTAATTGAATAATTAATTATAATGATTAATTATGTATTACCAACCATTTTAATTATCATTCTTAAATATTACCATCTTGTATATAACACTTGTATACAATACCTAAAGTTACATTAATCATTATAAAATTTTAATGATATTGATAAAATTTTTAAAATACGTACACACATATATAATAAAAAAATTATTTTATTTATTTATTTATTTATATATCATTTATAAAATATCATATACTTTAAAAGCATATATTTTAATAGTTTTAACATTGTTTTTTTTTTTTAAGATTGATGTTAAAACTTTTAACGTTATTATTCTCTCAGACGTAAAAGTTTTTAATATTGGTTTTGACTGATGACATTGAATCACCTTCCACATCATGTCGTTGGATTCTTTCTTTTTTTAACCAATGTTAAAAGTAAATGATATTTGATTTTAGCTGATATGGCAACCTTCTTGTGTGGCAGTAAAGAGATTTCTGGCATTCATGTTCTGTGTGGTTTCAAAACATATAGAAGTTCAACAACTGCGTTGCCCCAAGAAAGGAATCAGTAAGTTTTAGATAAAAAAGTTGAAATTAAGATAAATAAGATGAATTAAATGATGTAAATCAAGAAAAAGTAAATAAATAAAGTAGAATTTATAGCCGAAATAAATATCGGTGATCACCGTTACGTGAATGCCACGAAAGTGGATAGCCGAGATGTTATTGTCATTCACCATCACGTGGTCGCTTACCACGAAGGTGATTAGGTAAAAAAAAAATACCAATAACAAGAATAATGACACAAAATACTGAAAATCATCGTCTCTAAAATAAATTAAAAACATACAACTAACAGAGACGAGAATCACATCAACACCCAAGTCATACAGTATAGGTATCATACAACAATTTTAGAGAAAATACTATTTCTACACATAGATCTAGGTTTCAATCTTAAGACATTCTTTCCTCTTCAAACCTAAAAGGGGCTTTTTTTAAAACAAAAAACAAAAAAAGTGAACGGAAGGCTTAATAGAATAATTAGTTAAAAACAAGTTTTTTTAAAAATAGTTGTCAAAAACAAAAAATCGTTCACAATTCGTTCTAATTGAAATAAATCTCAAAGTCTTAACAAATCAATAAAAACATTTACTTAAAAGCAACTTCATAAAGTATCACCGTATGAGTTTTGAAAATCATAAAGAATATTAAAATACAATTATTAAAAAATCAAGACAAAAATTATTCTTAAAAAGAAACATTTAAGAAATAAACTTTGGTTAAAAAATTTTAAAAAAGGCTGCCAAAGAAAGGGGATAGAAATATCCTACCTTAATTTGAAATCTAATAACGTAAGCTCTAAATAAAATTCAACGTATGTTCTATACACGTTCAAAACCTTAAAAACTACATTTGAAGTCAGGAATAATACTCAACAAATATCATTACGTTAATTTAATTATTAGTGAGCCATTTTGAGTCAAAATGGAGGAGAAAAACTCGACCACACCACATATGGTGGGGTCGACAGCAGGGACACGTATGGTGGGGTCGACCGCGCAATCACCTCCCTCCGAACATCGCCCAAAGTGTACCAATTTAAAACCTTAAAAACTACGTTTGAAGTTAGGAATAATGCCCAACCATGCTTGTTTTTCTCCTCCATTTTTCTGAGTATATGGTCTGAAAATTTCATGGGTTCAACAGGGAGAGAGAGACGAGATAAAGAGAGAGAGAGAGAGCGTGGGAAACAAAGAGGGGAAGAGAAAATAAAACAAATGAAAGTAAAGAGAGAGAAAGAATGAGAGAGAAAGAATGGGAAAGTAATTGGGCTAATGGCTTTTTGTTAGGAAGCTCAGATAAAAATAAAAGATATAGGAGTTGGTGGCCTTGAGAGTATATTGAAATATGTGAACATGAGATTCTGGTAGCGGGAATACTCGGGTAAAGTGGAAAAAGAAATGGGATGCCTGCTTTGCTATATCTGGTTCATGTTTTCATTTTTTTTCTCTTTTGTTTTGAAAGGCTCACACGTGGAAGGCACAAAGAGGGCAACAATGGTAGTTTAGTAATTATAGAAGAAGGATGAACAAAAGTGTCACTTGGTATTTAAAAACCAAAAATTAGATTTTTAAATACAACATATACAACAAAAATTTTAAATGACTGAAATTAACAACTAAATCACACTTGACACACTTAAAAATTAAACTTAACGTAATAAATCTCATTTTAAAATTCAGGAGTATTACATTCTACCTTACTTAAAAGAAATTTCGTCCTCAAAATTTTTAAATATTTAAAGTTTAAAATAAAAAACAACACTGTATACTCAAATGTAATTGTAACAACAGCTGTCCCAACATAAAACTTAAAAAATCAAAATAAAACAGTAAAAATTTCATAGATTTAGTTCCCGAAAGATCTGAAGCCTATGCTTGGTTACTATTATGTGACACCTCAAGGAGGAGGTCAGTAAGTTTTAGGTAAAGAAGTTGAAATTAAGGTAAACAAGATGAATTAAATGAGATAAATTAAAAAAAAAACAAATAAATAAAGTAGATTTCACAGCCAAAATAAATATCATTAGCGATCACCGTTACGTAAATACCGTTACGTGAATGTCACAAAGGTGTATAGCCAAGACGTTATTGTCATTCGCCATCACGTAGTCGCTTACTGTAAAAATAGGTAGGTAAATAAAATAACAATAACAAGAATAATGATACAAAATACTAAAAATCGTCTCTAAAATAAATTAAAAACATACAACTAACAGAGACAAAAAGACATCAACATCGACATCGAAACAAGTTGTACAATACAAGTATCATACAATAGTTTTAGAGAAAATACCATTTCTACATATAGAGCTAGGTTTTGATTCTAAGACCTTCCTTTCTCTTCAAACCTGAAAAGGAGATTTAAAAAAAAAAAAAGTGAACGAAAAACTTAGTTAAATAATTAGTTAAAAATAACTTATTTAAAAATAATGGTAGAAAACAGAGAATTGTTTACAATTTGTTTTAATTGAAATAAATCTCAAAGTCTTAATAAATCAATAAAATCACTTATTTGAAAGCAACTTGATAAAACATCACCGTATGAATCCTGAAAATCATAAAAAATATCAAAATACAATTTTTTAAAAATTAAGACAAAAATCATTCTTAAAAAAAAAACATTTAAAAAATAAACTTTAGTCAAAACAATTCAAAAAAAGCTACCAAAAAAAAAAGATAAAAATATCCTATTTTAATTTAAAATCTAATAATGTAAGCTTTAAATAAAATACAACGTATGCTTTATATACATTTAAAACCTTAAAAACTACATTTGAAGTTAGAAATAATACTCAACAAATATCATTACATTAATTTAATCATTCGTGTCTCATTTTTGAGTCAAAATAATCATAAATGTAAACTTTTATATCCTCAATGTTTTTGAATACAAAAACATAATTTTTGAAACTCTTTTTTACCGCAAAACATCAAGAAATCAAACCGGTGCACTTCAGGAGATCCAAAAGGCTTGGAGGGCGGTGACATTCCAAAGTTGCCACCCAGCGGCCGGCCCCATTACACGTGGCGTGGTTGACCGCGCTCCCCATCAGAACAGGGCCAAAATCAGGTTCATCCATTCGTGGACTGATTTAGTTCAAACTCAAATTTTTCATTCCAAATCAGTTTTTAATGCTTAAAACTTGTCCAAAACATCAAGATTAACATGTTTAAACAAAAACAAAAGTTTTTCCACAAATTTTAATGATCAAACCTAAAAGATAAAAGGGTAAAACCCATACTGAATCATAGTAACCAAAAAGGAAATTTCAAGAACAAAATTCGGGTGGTAAAACTCAAGATTGATGCAGCAAATTAGAGGAATAAAATTAAGATCAAGATGGCATGAAAAATCAGATTTAGTTTCTAAAAATCTTACCTCAATCTCATAAGAACAAAGAAAGGAACTTGGTTAAGCTTGAGCCTTTGAGTTTATAGGGGGCTTGAGACCAAAGAGTGAATTTTTCTGAGTATTTGGTCTGAAAATTTCATGGGTTCATGAGGGGGAGAGAGACGAGATAAAAGAGAGAGAGAGAGAGAGTGGGAAACAAAGAGGGGAAGAGAAAATAAAACAAGTGAAAGTAGAGAGAGAGCGAGAGAGCATGCGTGGGAAGTAGAGAAAGAATGGGAGAGTAATTGGGCTAATGGCTTTCTGTTAGGTGTTACTCCTTTTTGTTAGGATGCTCAGATAAAAATAAAAGATGTAGGAGTTGGTGGCATTGAGAGTATATTGAAATATGTCAACATGAGATTCTTGTAGTGTTACATGGTTTTTAAAAACCAAAAATTGGATTTTTAAATACAACATATGTAACAAAAATTTTAAATGACTAAAATTAATAACTAAATCTTATTTGATACACTTAATAATTAAACTTAATGTAATAAATCTTATTTAAAATTCAAAGGTGTTACAACAACTATTCACACACATCGAAAAGATAAAAAAGATGTAGCTAGGAAGACAAGGTGGTAGAAAAGTCGGATTAGTTGTTATAACGCTTGATCATATAGAATTGTATAGCTCAATAGTTACTTAAGATCGACCGATTACAACATTATGATGTAAAGCTTTGTTTCCTGGAAAAAAAAAATTGTGGTCCATTCTGGGTTATATTTAAGTACAAAGTGATTTATTAACTTTTCACTAATTATGAGAAGGATGTTATAAAATTATTCGATTCACTTCTCTCTTGATCAATAATTATTCTTTTGTGTGGTCCTTTTTGGCCTAATATTTGCTAGTTGCCCAATTTCATCTTTTCATTCAAAAAGAAAGAAGGAAACAAAAAGATGAAGATAAACAAAAAGCTGCTCGCAAAATTATTTGCAAAGCCCAACATCTTTTTGGTTTGTTTAGTTTGAGTAAACAACGCACTCATCACTTAAATAATTGTCGAACTTTACCATTATATACTTTCTAGGACGAACATGTTGAGCAAACGACTTGTACATATTCATGCATAATTATTAATTATCTAATGTGCCTGTACTTTTATTCTTTCACCTTTATTCTTTCAAAGATCAAAGTAGTTTGCAGATAGCCGGCAATGTGCAAGCGTTGCTTATATATATTGAACTAATAAAGGAAGGTGGCTAGCATTAACAAAGTAAAGAGTGTAATTATACAGGTAAAAGATTCGCTTTTGCACTACAATTATAATATAATGTTGGAAGGTGGAATTTCCGTACGGTTCACGTTAAAGCACATGCACTTAATTATATCTCACTTTGAATCGCATCCAGCTTGGAAGGGGCTAATTCATGTCAGTGCCTAGCTAGCTACTACCTATGACTTCTGTTAATTAGGCCTAGGGTGGGGCTCACATGGAATTTAGTCGTTGAAATTTGACTATCTCAATTTCAATTAAAATTTTTTGTTGTTACAGCGTAAGACGTTCACAAGTTTCGGTGTCAATAAACGTAAGCTATAGTGTTGTAAAGCTTTCACATATTACAATACTTTTAACAAAAATTGATTCAAATCACACTTTTTAAATACTCTATAAGTAAACTTTACATGTAAATCATTTTCTTTTGCTCAATCTGTATAAGCGAAGATATGATACCCCAACCAAATTCTCCATTTGTAACATATTTTGTTCACCAATGTAATATCATTTGTACATTCGTGTAATCTTTAATTTAGTAAAGTGCAACTTTCAATGTTACAAGTGTTAGACTACACTATTAAGTGTTACACTAAAATAAATTCAGTGGTATACAAACTAATATAACAATGCTACATTAAAAAACGAAAAATGTTTCAAGTATTTGACTCATTAAACTATCTATTCTCATTTCTCTTGAAAACGCAAAATGCCTTTTTTTTTTTTAATGTTAAGTAGCATTTTTTTTTAATGGGGGAATTTTCATAAAACTAAGGCAAATACATAATCAAACTCAAACAACTACCTAGGCTAGAAGACTTCGACCACCCTAAGGCGGAAATTGAATATAGGTATCGAGACCTAAAGAGGAAAAGCCTGCTCAATACAAACAAAAGAGCTCGCCCAAAGCTCATTTCTAGAACCCATAGCAGTCAACGAGAGAGACTCGATGACCAAAGCCAATCCCTTCTCAACGAGGGTACACACATCAATGCTTAGGCTAAAGTCTAGCCCGACTTCTAAACACCTTCCGTCATTACCAAATGGAGGAGTTATAACTAAACTTGGAGGAAAGAAGTCCTCTTCCATTATTACACACAAAACATGATAGTACCAAAAACATAGAGATAAAACTTTGATAGAGAGTCGACTTCTGTTGTTGCCACTGCCGTCTCTTCCATCTTTGGATGGTTGTGAGTAGTTATGATCTCCAGTGATTTCTCCCTCTGGCCATCGGTATCATCAGGTTCGAACCCAATGCTGGTGCAGTAAGACAAGGAAGCCCAGAACTCGCCGTTGTTCCTAGACCCGGTCTGCCACACCCCTCTTTCTTGTGTCCCATCGAATCCGTGCCACCGCTAGCCCTTTCCTCCTCTTGCCAAATAGCTCATTGCCTTTTCTGCTCCCTCAGCCGTGTTTAGACTCCAATCAATTCATCCTACCACCATCCAACCATTTCTTCCACTTGGTTCCCCCGATCATAGCCATGGATAGCCTTCTGACTTTGCTCCCGGCCATCCAGCGCTTTGATCTCGTCGAGTTCTTCCCCAACCAGCTCCTCTCTACCGCATCGGTATAGAAATCTGCTGACTCCACCTCCGCTTGGCCGCTGCAATGAGTCGACCTTTCTCCATCTTCATTCTCCTCTATTCCTTGCCCCTCCATGTCCTACCTCTCCCTTTCACGGGTATGAGACCCAACAGCCATTCCTGAGGCGGCATTGGTTGTTGGACCCAGAAAGAGAGGGGGTGGCACTACTCTCTTAAAAGAAACCTTCTAAACAATAAAACCTTAATAGATCAAAACATACCTCTTGACTCTTTCTTTTTATAACTTGTTGAGTGGCAATTTTGGAAGTAACAATAGGGTGAAAAGAACTAGGGATAATGTAGGTTGCATCTACTGTTAGCAAGAGTCTACAAGTCATGATTGCAATAGTTGTAACCATGTATGTGAACAGTGATATATCCAAAAATTTACTTCAGTTGAGGCATTTAGCCAAGATTATTTTTTGAATTCAATACTAATATAATGTAGATTAAAACTCTAATATTACCTGTGAACAGAATAAGTTTTTAGTCAAATACAATATAGATAAAACCAATTAATATTTCCCGCCAATAACAAATACTCTAGTTCTATTTAAAATATCCTATGAAAGGTTATATTACATGCACCAATTTTATTTATTTCCTAGACACTTAGAGCTCGTTTGGTTCGTGGTTTAACCACAACTTGAATCATTTTACTACGATATTTTTCCTCACAAAAATTTAAATTTTCATTCAAATTCTCTATTCAAATCTATGAATTAAACGGACTCTTAATCTACTGAATTTCTATTTATAAAGGGAATCAAATGCATTACGAAATTTTTATAAGAACTTGTTAAGGACACACGGCTGGAAAGCTAAAATTTATAATATATAAAAATGATGACAAGAAATAATAAAAATTGAGTGGAAAATTATGAAGCAGTATAAAAATTTTAAAGACATAGAAATTATTTTATTTTATCTTTTTTTTTTAATTAAGTGAAAGAGGGCACAAAAAAGACATAATGTAAAGTTTTTATAAGTATGTGAATTGATATGTAAATTCTTAAAAAGTGAGTAAACACACAAGTTCCTATTGGATCATTCGTAGGCCCAACGCTGGTCGTGAACGCTCCGATTTCATCACTGAATATTAGCCTCTATTGCATGAACAACAACTCCATGGGTAAAATTTGGGGAGAGATAGTCTTGTTAGTGGTCCTTTCAATGTCGTTACAGTTTATCAATTTGATGCTCTGTAATTTAACCAAAAAAAAAGAACAAAATGCTTCGCAAGAAATCTTAACCAGGTTTAGAGAATGAAAACTGTTCTAAGAGTCGAAACCTTGAAGCAAACGATATAGCAGAAATCAACAATCACATATACTTGTTTGGAAAGAAACAGAATTCTTAAGAAAAATTAGAAGACCTTAATACTTTGAGGGAAAATTTGAACAGCAATTCATGATGGGAAGGATTTAAAAGGAAAAATCTTGAGGCACGTTTTGTACCGTTTTCAAAACGATCTTCACGTTTTCTCACAAAGTTGTTTTTGTAGACAGTGCCAAAATGAAAACACATATACTAATATAATAGCTATAACTACCATATAACTACCATATACCTATACATACATATATATATATAACCAAAAAAAAAATACTCCGAATGGAAACACTCGCACATTCATCACTACATACATCTAAACTTCAACTTTCAAGCAACAACTTCATTGTACGGATAAAATATTAGCATAATTGAACCGGAACACTCAAACTGAAAAGCTAAAAAGGATAAGAGAAATAGTCTAATTATATTTATTGAATTGCATAGAAGTTTTTAAATATTCTATATATCTTTCAAAATAATATTATTAAAATAATTAATATGTAATTATTATAATGACAAAATATAATATTTTTAATATAATGATGATATAATTAAGAACATTTTTATGATTTTTTAAATATTGGTTGAATTTCAACTCATAACAATAATTTGGTTATGTATTATCATTTTTTCAAACTAAAATGCTTGTCCTCCTCTCCTAAAAGTTTAACAATCGACAATTTTCCATTTTCTGTGCACGTTTCTAACGAATGTTATACGTTTACGGTTAAATCTGGGGGTACTAAATGTGGTACAAACTGAAATCACCATATTTTTGACATATACGGTCCTCGAACAAAAATTGAGGATATAAATTTTCGATTGTGGAACAGATATTTACATGTTCATTGCATCAAAACTTGCAATTTGCCAAAACAGTCACCTAACGTGGAAAATTATCATGTATGTGACTACCTCAACTAAATTTTTTAAAATTCATGGTCAATTTTATTGCATGCAATTAAATCTGCTAAAAACTAAAATGTTGGAATTAGTCGACTGAGGGGGGAAAAACTTCTCACAACATTTAGTTAATGGACTAATAACTGCAAATCCTTTCTAAGTGCATAAAAGGTGTAGAAATGTCATGTCATAGAAATGCCCATGAACTTGTTATGGTGGAATCTAAAAAAGACAATATCAGTTGGACTCAATATTTAACTGTCAGACCGTTTGATTTTATAAGGTTAAGAAAAGTGTGATGTATGTAATGGAATTCGATAGGGACTTAGCAGTTAAAATATAGATTCTCCTTACAAAATTAATTTTTTTTATCCTACTAAACAATTCTCCCCAATCTTGATTCAAATGGTCAAGGAAAATTTTATCATGAGGAACACAACTGTTTTCCCACATGTAGAGAATGATTTATGTTAGTAATGAATCTCAATGAAGATGTAAGAAACATAACATGCTTTCTTTCCTATTCTATTTTTGTGATAACCATCTTTCTCTAGAGGCGAAGAGAGTAAAAAAATGATGGGTTGTATAGTCTTACATCACCTGAAAATGGTCATGAGTAACGGTTCATAAGTACACCATCGCCTAATGGTATGAGACCTTTAGTAAAGCTCAAGAGCTAAACCGTGTGAGCTTAAGCCCAAAACACACAATATCATATTAAATAAATATACGAGTCATTATAATTATAGTCTTAAAGTAATATGGATAATTTTAATATATCTCATCTAATTTATCAAAATGCAAGTATTTAAAGTAGATACTTATAGTTGATTTGTTGATTTTGAAAATTCATACATTTTCTTGAAAAATTCTTGCTCTAATTTGGGATGGCTATTGGTTTCCAATATATATATATATATATATATATATATATATAATATTATCATGTTCAAAAAGAGGAGGTGATCCATCCACCAGTAGCCCTTGCGAGTGGCTACTAAGAGTTCCATCCATTCCTGATGCAATTAATTTTAGCTTCATTCCCATCACTTCTCTTCTTAAAGACATTCCGGAAAAAGGGTTCTTGTCTCATGCCATCAATCTCTATCTTCGATGTAAGCCTGCAACCATATATCTTGCTTGTTTCTTTTGCTAGTTTTGTCCCAATAGCAAACGCGTTCAAACTTGTTAAAAGTATTTATGTTTTGTACCATCTTTTATAAAACAATCATATTTAATCTTATGAGGTTAAAATTCTGCTATTAATAAAGCAGTAGATCCTAGTCTAAAATGTGCATTAATACTAGACTAAAGTTTACTGTTTTATAAATAATGTGGTTTTAATTCCATAGGATAAAAATAATTTTTGTTTTTGATAGGGTCTTCCCTTTTATTTATGTTCATGATGATGAAAGACTCGTGCATTCTTTGGGTGGTGCTATGTGGCATCATTAATCACAAGACGTGGGATCCACTTAATTGAGTAGGATCCACCTAATTGAGTAGTGGCATTAAGCACTAATAGCCCATCTTAACTTTCAAATTCTATTCTTCCAAAAAGAATGCATAATTTTCATTAGTTTGATGAACTTATTGAAAATCAAATATCCGATCATCAAGGAACTGATATTTGCTGTTTTATTTTTTATAAAATGATAAATAGAGTAGAACTTATCCATCTTATTATATGAGGATTCACAAACTTAAATAGACTAAATTAGATTCAAAATTAATGTTCCAACTCCTACAACACATCTACTCTTATAGTTATTAAACATTATTTGTTAGTTGTTAGTGTTTACTCACTAACAACTAATTGCATTGATTTAAAGACAGTTCTATGTCACCCTAACGTTATAAAAATACCCATCTGGGTGCAGACAAGCCTCCTATAGATGATTTAGAGTACTTTCTTGACTTCCAATCACACAAGGCCTGGGCACCCATTTACAACGACCTTCCTCTGGGGCCCACAACAAATAGCGCTGCCAAATCACCTGCAATCCACTTCAACATGATGGGTCCCAAGTTATATGTAAACACTAGTCAGGTACTGATCTTTGTTTTGTGAGCCAAAGAGGTATTGTTGATTGTTCTGGTTGTCCCAAAAGAATCAAACTGGCATCTTATAATCATCAGGTTATGGTACAAAGGCCAGTCATGGGAATGCGCTTCTATCTTGAGGGCTGAAATCCAATAGGTACTATTAATTCCTATTAAGTTAACTAATTCATCTTATAATCATCAGGTTATGGTACAAAGGCCAGTCATGGGAATGCGCTTCTATCTTGAGGGCATGAAATTCAATAGGTACTATTAATTCCTAATAAGTTAACTAATTTAATGATCACTGTTTTTTTTAACCCAAAACTTTTGGTTCGAATCATAACTTTTTGGTGCAAATCATGGTTTCAAACAGGCTCGTTATAAACTCAACTAATCGTTACCTTCAAATGAAGTGGTTATAAAAAAAAGAAGAGAAAATGCAATGTCAACTAAGTCATATAATAGAACATTTTAATTTTTGTTTTTCTCATAGATGAATTTAGCTGACGTTTTTGATGTTACAATGATAATCCTCTGTTGCAGGCTAGCCATTCGCTTGCAGCACTTAACAAACTGTCCAATTATGTTGCAAAAAAGATTGAAGACACAACAAAATGGCTCGGTCCTAAAGATTTAGCCGATCATGATCAGTACTTCGAAGGTATCAACGGAAAGAAGTTCTCTCACATTTGCTCAGTACCTGTAGAATATGACCCCAAATGGATGACCAAGGAAAATGCGGCTTTCATTGTCACCCGAACGCAACTCCTTGTAAAGAAACAACAATCAAAAAGCGTTCTTCATCTCCGCCTCTTGTTCTTTAAGGTCTCGTATTGTTATACAGCTCAATCTGATTGGACAGAAAGCTCTTCAGCGTTTTCCCCAAAGTCTGGCATTTTCTCTGTCATAAGTATGTCCTTTTCGGGTGGCAACCAAGTGGTCAAAGAGGAAAGACCAGTGGCAATTGTGGATTCCGCCGTGTATCCAACAGGGCCTCCAATTTCTTGGCATACACAAAAGGTTCTTAAGTTTGTAGACACATCATAATTATGTAAAGGACCACAGGACAATCCTTGGCATTGGATAGTCACTGGTGTAACAAGGTTCGCTGCTTCCTTTTGGCTAGCATGTTTAACGTGCTTAGGATAAGTACGAAAGTATGAAGAGTGTTTATGAACATTATCTATAAGACATGTTTGATAAACCTTCTGAAAAGGCACGTCATGAAGCCGTAAAGGCTGTGATAAAAGCCAAAATGAAGGCAGGGGTCTCTTTTAGAGAACATGTTCTCAGCATGGTTAATTATCCCCATGAGGCTAAGGTAAATGGGGCAGTGATAAATGAAGCTACATAGGTGAGGATGATTTTAGAAAACCTCTCCCTTGCGTTCTTTCAGTTTAAAAGCAACTATTTCATAAATAAACTAAAATATAGCATGATCGTGTTGCATAATGTGCTATAAATCTTAGAGTCTATTTTGAAAGAAAAGACCAAAGAAGTTAAGGCAAATGTTGCTGAAGCTCAACTTTCCTCTTTTGCTAAAGAGAATAGAAAGAGGAAGAAGAATACTGAAGGAAGTTGTAAGTCTAAGAATGGAGGAAAACCTAAGAGGAACAAGAGCAACAACAACAACAAAAAGACGCCCAATGGAAAATGTTTCCACTGTGGTGTAGTTAGGCACTAGAAGAGAAATTGTAGGAAGTATCTTTAGGAGTTCAAAGAAAAGAAGAACAACGGTAAATTAGATTTATTTGTTTTAGAAGCTTGTTTAGTTGAAGATGATACTTCACCTTGGATAGTTGATTTAGGGGCAACTAATCATATTTGTTCTTCTTTGTAGATGCTTAGTACTTCAAGGGAGTTTGCCGATAGGGAGCAAACGATAAGAGTACAAGAGCAGTGGGAGTTGTTAAACTTTATTTTGAAGATAGGTTTTTTACTATTAGACAATGTTTATTACATTCCTAGATTTCGTAGAAATTTGATTTCTGTTTCCAAGTTGTTCGAACAAATGTTTAATGTTTCTTTTAAAGGTAATTATGCAAATATTTCTAGAAATGGTTTGGATATTTGTTTTGTGCATCTAGAAAATAGCCTTTACACTTTAAGACCTAATGAAAAATCATTACTCGATACCGAAATGTTCAAAGTTGGACAACCAAAACCCAGAAGGCAAATGGTTTCCTCTAATGTTGAAACATATCTATCATACCTTACGTTAGGTCATGTTAACCTTGACAAGATTAATAGACTCGTAAAGAATGACCCTTTAAGAGAACTAAAAGTTAGTTCTCTACCAGTTTGTGAATCTTGTCTTGAGGAAAAAATAACTAAAAGGCCTCTCTTTACAAAAGGCGAAAAGGCCAATGAACCACTTAAGCTAATACATTTGGAGTTTGTACTTCATTGAATGTGCAAGCAGAAAGTGGTTACAAATACTTTGTCACATTTAGGAAAGTGACATGTACCTAGTGCAAAGGAAATTTGAGATTTTGGAAAGTTCAAAGAATTCCAAGTGACAGCTGAAAAGCATTTAGGAAAATCGGTGTAGACTCTTTGATTTGATCGAAGAGGGGAATGTCTTGATATTGAATTAAGAATTATTTGATAGAACATGGTATTGTATCAAAACTCACTGCACCTAGAACATCATAACAGAATGGTGTTGCCAAAAGAAGAAATCAAACATTGCTTGATATGGTGAGATTTATGCTTAACTACTCATCATTACTCACTTCATTCTGGGGATATGTGCTGCAAACTATAGTATATCGTCTAAACATAGTTCCATCGAAGTTTGTTCCTAAAACACCCGTCGAATTATGGAATGGTCATAAACCTAGTATACCATATATCTATATGTGAGAGTGTCCAGCATATATGTTGAAAAGAAAGACCGGGAAGCTGAAATCACATTTTGAAGTATGCTTGTTTGTAGGATACCTAAAGGGGACAAGGGAAGGTCAGTTTTATGGTCCATAAGAGATGAAGTTATCTATATTGACAAATGGCACTTTTGTCGAGAATGATTATATGACGAACCATAAACCTGATACAAATGTTGTACCTGAAGAGTTACTTTCTGACCATATCAGACTGCAACCAATAATTGTTGTCGAAGAATAAGATAAGGAAACCATATCTCCAGATCAGGATGTCATACCACCGACGTAGTGAGAGGGTTGTGAACCACCTACTCGCTATAAGGAAATTGAAAAAGCACATGTTGCTATCTTTGATAATGGTGACGATGGACCATTGACATATAGTCATGCAATGGAAGATTCTAATAAGGAGAAATTGCTAGAGGCTATGAAACTTAAAATGGAGTCTATGTACTCTAATTCGGTTTAGGAACTTGTAGATCTACCTGAAGGGATAAAACACATAGGGTACAAATAGATCTACAAGGAGAAAAAAGGAATGGATGGGAAAGTTGTGACTTTCAAAGCTAGGCTTGTGGCAAAATGTTACACCCAAAAGGAGGAAATTGATTATGAAGAAACTTTCTTGCCTGTAGCTATGCTTAAATCCATTTGAATTCTTTTATCCATTGCTACATGTCTTGATTATGAGATATGGCAAATGGATGTCAACACTGCCTTTTTGAATGGCTATCTTGAGGAAAGCATCTATATGATACAACCAGAAGGGTTTGTGATCAAAGGTCAAGCAAAAATTTTTCAGGTTGCAAAGGTCTATTTATGGACTTAAGCAAGCTTCAAGATCTTGGAACTTAATATTTGATGAGATGATCAGTTCTTATGGCTTCGATTAAAATATTGATCAACCTTGTGTATAAAAGTACATCAAAGATAAGAATGTGGGATTCTTAGTTCTTTATATAAATGATATTCTACTCATTGGGAATGATGTAGGAATATTATCTAATGTAAAGAAATGGCTTGCTAACCAATTCCAAATGAAAGAGTTAAGAGAGGCAAGTTACCCAACTCATAAGAGATCGCAAGAACAAACTATTGGTGTTGTCTCAGGCATTATACATCGATAAAGTGCCTATTAGATTTTCGATGCAAAACTCCAAGAAAGGTAATTTACCTACACGTCATGGAGTTTATATCTTGGAAGAGCAGTGTCCTAAGACACCTCAAGAGGAAGAAAAATGAGACGGGTACCCTATGCATCTGCAATGGAAAGTCTAATGTATACCATGCTGTGTACAAGACCTAATGTTTGCTACGCAGTGGATTTAGTCAATTTGTATCAATCCAACCTAGGATTTGATCATTGGGTGGCGATTAAACACATTCTCAAGTGTCTTAGACGAATGAGAAACTATATGCTGGTATACTTTGGTGAGAATTTGATTCCCGCTAGATATACTAATTCTGATTTTCAATCAGGCAAAGACACATGCAAATTTACATCTAGGTTAGTGTTTACTTTTGGTGGTGGAGCCATAGTTTGGAGAAGCATTAAACAAATTATGTATTGTTGATTCAACTATAGAAGCTAAATAGGTAACTGCTTGTGAAGCAGTTAAAGAAGCTGTTTGGCTCCGTAAGTTCTTAACTGATCTAAAAGTCATTCCAGACATAAATAAACCACTCACACTATATTGTGATAATAGTGGTACAATGACAGATTTAAGAGAACCCAGAAACCACAAAAGAGAAAAGCATATAGAGCAAAAGTATCATTTGATTAGAGAGAGTGTATCGAGGTGATGTGGAAGTAGTGAAGATTATGTTAGAAAATAACCTTGCCGAACCTTTCACCAAGATGTTACCTGTGAAGAGTTTCGAGGGACATTTGGAAAGCTTAGGACTAAGAGACATGTCTCACCTACTTTAGGGCAAGTGGGAAATTGTTAGGGTTGATGTACTATGTAATGCACCGTACGTATTGTTAATAAATAAATAAAGTGACATTTGTAATTATTTTGGTTGGTTATGTGTATTGTGAACACTTTTATAGATATCAAGAAAATTTCATGATTATTAATGTGACTATATATTTAGCATATAAATGTTATATGTTTAGTGATAAAATTTATAGATAATAATCAAAATAGTCGATAATAATCAATTAAAGTTTGAGATCTTTAATTAAATATTAAAACTATGATCCAATCTTATTGATAATAAAATAGACTTATCTAGGCTATTAATATAAAGACATTAGATTGGAGGTACTTTATAATTGGGATTATATATGACTGGACCAGATAAGTTATATATTTCTAATAATCATCCGTTACAAATAGATCTTTCAAATTTATCACTATGATGATCATATATATGACAATCTTAATCTTGAGTATTTATTAGACTCTTGTAAATGACATTATGTTTTTCGACTTGCATGGTAAGATTTATCTAAAGACAGATCATAACTTGGCATTTTAGAAATATGATGGAAAAAATGACTAGGAATAATATTATACAGATAGAGAATCCATTTCTTCCATATGAAAGTTAGAAAAATTGTTCTCTTGAGTGATGATTTGAGATTTGAATAGTAGAATGCTCGTTCATAATAAAATTATGAATTAACTATTTATTAGAGAATCATTGGAACTCAAAAATAAAGAGAAGTGAACGAAAATTGAACTTAGCTCTTATTATGAACTATTCATGAAAAACTGACTTACATGTAATGATTAAATCAATAGACTACGCGCTAATTTTCGTTGAGTAATTTTCACTATAATTTTAAGAGTTTAGTTTCAGACTTATAGTGGAGTAACACAAAGACTAACAAATTTGACACATTAATTAGAGAGTTTAATTAACTGTCAAAGTTGTTAAAGCTTGAATTATAGGACCATAAGACCCCAATGCCACCTCTATAACACTATATTTGATTTAATGCATAGAATGAATTATACATATTTAATTTAGATCCTAAATAATCCCATAATTTTTCTTCAATTAAAAAAATTAATAAAAATTATTGACTAATAATAACATAATATTTTCCTTTATTTAAAATTATTATTCATTATTATCAATAATATAACATATCATAACATATTAAATATTATATTATTGGGTAAATTACAAAAGTATATCTCCTAGTTTTATTAATTTCATGATTTATCCTTTTATTTTAAGAAACTACAAAGGTGTCCTTCAGATTTGAAGAAATTGTTTCAATTTCATCCCTCTATCAATTATAAACCAAAAAAAGTGAAAATTAATTTTTTTAACCTAAATGCCCTCTCATAATAATATAATTAATTGTGTATATATTTAATCCCAGAAAATTTCTAGAAAATAAAAATTATAAGTCTCCAATAGAATGCTCCATTTTCCTATCTTATCTTCATAGAATTAATTACATAGAAAATCCTAACCACTTCTAGATTCTATAAAAAATAAATTCTAAGTGGTAATGATAGATTGTACCTATTATAATTAAAACACCATCAATAAATCCAAGATATAATTTTCTAATCTCTAAGGAACCATAATAGCCAATAATTAAAATTAAATAAATTATAATAATTACCATTTACCATAAATTCCATGATAACAAAAATTAATATATAAAACCCAATGTATATTAATTTTCACATATAGAGTCTCAACTCCCTAAAATATCAATTCATAGCATTGGAGAGATTAAATAGATTATTCAATTCATGTATATAACATAATCATGAGTTCACTCTAATATCAATTGTTGGAAATATCGATCCAGCGATGCAACAGAATTTTAAAATTTTTATTTAATCATCTAGAATCTTACTCAGGATGCTATAAACAATAAATAGGATTCTAATTAAAATGTGTCTGCTGATGAACTGGAAGCAGTACGTTTGACTAATCAAAGGAAATCTCTACGTTCGAATCTTCAACGTTATGACTATTTCTTCTAGTTGTTGTGTTTGTAGGCATAACTCAGCAGAATCTCATCACAACAATTCTCCTTCCAACTAGACTATATGCTTGAGGAACTGAGAACACTAAAGGGAAGTGATAAAAGCTCAACTCTCTAAAAGTTACACAATAGCAATCTAAGAATAAAAAAGGACTAAAGGCCTCCATTTATAGTGTTGGCACAAGGAAGTAGAAGTCTATTAGGATTAGGAGAAGAATTTCTCTCTTCTCTACTTGCTTTACACCCAATCTCAGTGGTCCTTATCCACTGTGCATGCCAACATCAGAATCAGAGGGGATTTTGAATTTTAGCCAATCATTGTGTAGGATTCTATAATTATTTGCATTATCCAAGATAATTCATATACAAATAATACTATTTAAATAGAATTCAATTATTCTAAATAAGTATCTAATGTAAATAATTATAAATATTTATTTTTATCCAAATTCAAAAACAATTAGGATTTAAATTAATTATCATAAAATTCAAATAATTAAATTTGAATAAATATTATTTTGAAATTAATTAATTAAATAATTAATTCTAATTCACGCTAATAGGCTCCATGAGTCCAGATGGATTGTGCCTGGTGCCACACAGAGTCCAACTGGATTGTTGGGCTTACACGCTGATAGGTCCAGTAACTCATCGAACATAACCTTCTACAGTACCTATGGTAAACTATATTCCACATAACTAATCAAGGACTTTGTGAGCTAGCATTGGGACCCAATGTATATATATTTATTAGGCTCTAATAATAATAGATAAATTAATTCCCCATTGATTATCTATTTAATTATTAACTTAGGTGTCACTCCATTTAAGAACTAAAGTTGCACTCTTGATAATATATCATATTACTAGCCTATTTATTAGTCTTGTCTATGACCTCTCATGCACACATGTTGTAACACCTGCCCATTTTTACGTAATGGTTTATGATATATATTTAAACAACATTATGTATTTTTCTATATGATTTTATGTTACTGACTATCTTATTTGAGCATTATGATAGGTGATAGTCATGTGGAATTGATGTGCTCAAGGTGTTCATGTCAATAATGTTGTACGCATGATATTTATTTAGTAATTAATTAAGATTTTGTTGTATTTGAGAGTATGCGGCTGTTCAGCAGGCTGAATTGTCCCTCACAGAATGGCAGGCCAATGGAATTTCATCGACAGGCCGGACCTCACAACTTCGGCAAGCCAAAGTAAGCCATCGGCAGGTCAAAGAAGGCTGACGAGAAGTCAACAGACACTCTCCAAAATTTGTGACAATGATGATTATTGATGATTAGATATGATGGAATGATTAATTCAGATTGATTAGCATATTTTTGGCCTTTATCCTTATTTTAGACAATAGAATGTTTGACTTTTAAGTTGATTGGATTAATTGATAAGGTTTCCCATTTTGAAAAGGTGAAAAATAGGTAGGTAGAACAAATCAATTGACTTTCCTTTTTCACTCCCTATCACAGACATGATTATCCTCATACATTTTTAGAAAATTTCTGATAATAATAGAAAAGATAAGCTTCTTCTTTTACGTCATTCTCAATTCACGTAAAATTCTTCCCAAAAAATCTCTCTCTTTTTTTTTCTCCTTTTCTCCACGATTTCTTCATCTTCTCTCCTTCAATTCTTGCTGCAAATAATTAAAAGAAATATTGAGCTTTCTCTGGGCGAAATCGAAGGAAGCTTGAGAATAAATTTTGAGGTAACAATCTCACTCTTAGTACTTCTGAAATTATAGTCTACCTATAATCTGACCCCCATATCTTTGTCTATAAATTTCTATTTGCTCTAAAATTTTAGTATGATGTTCATATATGTGATATGTGATGTTCCTCCAAATTTTACATCCATTGGATTTTTTTACGTTGAGATATGAATTTTCTTCTCTCTACCACTCATAGAAAATTGTTGCTGATTTATTGTGTTGCATAAAAATATAGGTTTGTTCATAATGCAAATGAATGTTATTTTGCACGAAATTTTGCAAAAATGTTCATGTATATATTAAATGTTGAACTAGAAAGTCTCATGGTGAAATGATAAATATTTCATGCGTTAATGAATTTTCATAGAGACTAGGTTTTTTTGTGACTGTTCTATCAGTGAATTTTTGGACTTCTTGTTGTGTAATGTTTTGTATGACTAAACAAAATTATTTTGTGATGAGATTTTTATGGTACTGTATTTACAAGTTAATAGGTTGTTATAAAAAAATTTTTGGGGGCTAAGTAATTTTACTTTAACTGTTTAAAAATGTTTACCAAAGGATACTCACTGCTTCTCAAACCTGAAGTTAGTTTTACCACTGATTTTTCAATGCATGTTTAGATACATTCCAATTTTATTTGAAGCCCAATTTTTAATATGTTGTAGTTTTAGGTGTCTATTACATGCAAGATTTTTGTAGAATTAGTTTAGAATGTAGATAATTTAATAGACAAATATTAGTAAGGACTGCTCACTGATTTGTTACTGCTGGCAGATTTTGTGTTGTATGTTGTATGACTTGTTTTAGATAGCAAATGAAATTTTTATGACCAACAAAAAATCATGATATTATGTTTATATGTTTGCCAAGTTTGGTGTTCAAATTGTGTATGAATTTTAAGTTATTGAGTTATGAATTCATAAGAGTCAAATAGTAATTATGTTAACAGTTTTGTTTTAATGTTTTAAAGGTTAATAAAACGTATTATGAATTAATGTTTTCAAGAGAAGAATGTGTGTGGAATGTAATATAGTATTGGAGGATGTTAAGTGGTGTTCAATGATTTCATGAAAATAAATGTTAATTTCTATTTTAAATGAATGTATGACATGAGCACACTAAGGAGTGATTACATCAAGACTGCGACGACATCACCTACGATTAAGGTTCAGTGAGCTAAACAGGTAAGTACCTTCTCACCTCTAACATAATGTGATTTATGAAAAGTTGAATTCTATGTTCATGATGATTTCTATGATGATTTTATAACTATTTTATTAAATGTATTATTATGAAAGTTTATTATACAAAGTCATGCACGTTTTAATGATGATGACATATTCAAAGATATAAAAGTATAGATATATGTATGTATATATGTATTACCTAAATAAGTGTTGCACACCTATGTTTATGTTATGATGTCATGTTTGGTTTAGGACTAGCTATCCATCTCCTCTCATGCGGTGCGCCAATAATGATGATAATGGTGCAACACTTGGGCCACTAAGATAAAATGAACAAAGTTTTAATATAGATAATGTAACGAAAGATATGTTCTATATGAAACTGTGCTTAGTGCACTATTATGATGATGCATATGGTGATGATGTTCATAAAATGTTTTTACGTTGTGAGATATGAAATGTACTTACTAAGCTTTTGCTTATTCAGTTTTATATCATGTTGCACATAAGGGTAAGAAAATTATGGATTAGGTGGAGGGCAAGGAAAGGCGTGTGAGTTATACAAGATGAATTGAAAACGAAAGAACGCCAAGGAATAATTTAAAGTTAATAACTATATTTTGTTTTCAAAGTATGTTAATTTATTTGAGTATAGTTATTTGAATATTTTTTTTTTTAAATTTGAACTATGTTTTCATAGCTTTAAAGGATTATTATTTGTCTTTTGTATTTGAAATATTGAGACTTGTTTTAAATAAATAAAATTTTCTTTTTAACAGTAGTTTGGCCTACTGATCATTATTGGTTGGTTTGGCGGTGCCAGTATCGGCCTGCCGATTACCCTAAATCGGTCTGCTGATCTTAGCAATTTTTAAACCCTGTTTTGCAGAGCCTTAGGCAGCCTGCCGGTGGTTAAAGTTTGAACTGCCGGTCCAGTTCGGCCTATTGAACTGTGTAAGCAGATTGCAAATGATGTGATGTTTTTAATTAAATTATGGTTCCTTTGTTTTGATGTGATAAACTATTAAGGAATGATTATGCATAGATCATGGGGTATGTCCCAAATTGTTAAAAAAAAAATAAACAAGTATTATGAAAAAAGTATGCATAGATCATGTATGTCAAAATGTTTTTATTTAAATAGTTACCTTAGATAATGGTAAAAGAAAAGAACAAACGTAACGACATATGTGATGTCCGTAAGGAGGGCGTTACATGTGTATCCCCATAGGTTATCCATAATCGGATGAAAGAATTAGTTCTATTTTACCTTCTAATTATTTTATCTGAAAGTTCTATTCTTTTACTTCTTTGGAAAGTTCCATCTATAACAAATACAAATGGAAAATCATTTGGCTACCAAAAGTATCTAGATGACCAAGGCCTTGTTCTTTTCCAAACTCCTAAATAATGCCTTTGGAATGATTATAAAAACTCTTTGCTAGAAAGCTATGGACTCCATGTCTGTAGATTATGCTCTCATCAAATATAGGTTGTATCTCCAACATAACAACAATGGAGTTTTTGTCATCGGAACTTCTGCTTTTGGCATATCAAATGATATGAACTATAAACATTGAGTCATGAATCCACTTTGAGATTAAGATCACAGCTCGATGATTGTCAAAGTGAATTAGAGATGATCAGAATTATTATAAAATCAATTACATTTTAGGTCCAGTCTATTATGCGACCACTATAAGGTCTATCACACGAATGAGTCTATTACAGAGTCAATTCTCTCCAATAAGCTAGATAAAGTGTCCCCCCAATTGGATATAGATCCCCATAACAGTCTTGTCGTGTATAAAGTACCCAACAAAATACATAGACTGTGGATTATATATTTTAAACTATAATCTTGGTCTTGTGTCTATACTGCATTTAAACTCCTTGTATACTCGATCCAAAGATTTGGTTATAATAATCATAGAGTAGATGTTTGTTTAAATGGTTAAACATAATAATAAAAGAAATATGAGGACCATTATTAATACATGAAATATTCAAATTATTATTTATTTATTCATTTAATTCAAAATGTCATTAATTACAAATGAAATATTTGTTCGTTAAGGTACCGATTCTAACATGCAAATCAAGCCAAAAGTTTTAGCCAAGATTATAGTACAATTACCTTTTACAACTAATTATTCTATTTTATCCAAATGAACCAAACATGTAATTGAGTTTAACTTGCCCATTAAAGTTTACAGTCCACAAATTTATAAACTTGTAAAATAATATCTTTGATTTTTGCTTCATTTGATATTTTAAGTTTAAAATATAAAATACATAAAAGTCAAAATTAAAGGTATAATTGAAACATTTTTTTGAGATTTAGGGTTAAATGACCATTTTAAGGCTTTTTTTTAAGTTAATGGCTGAAGTTTTTAGAAATTGAAAAAAAATAGTCATTTTTGCATGTTAATGTTATACTGATATACGTCAATGATGTATTGATTTGTAGTTTATCACTGATTAACTTGGTGGTTTATTCACTTAATATACTTTGTAAAAAAAAATCATTTCCTAAATTTTTAATAAGTTCAATCATTTCTTTAATATTTGAAAAGTTCAATCCTTTATTTAAAAAGATAGTCAAATTTAGTATCTTTCATTGACTTGTAGTTTATAATTGATTAACTTGGGGGCAACTATGGCCTAAGATGGTGTTGGAATTAAAATATGAAACGCAGCGGAAGGAACGGATCGTTGACAAACAAAAAAATTTTGAAAACTTTGTTCATCGGAAATAGATATCCAATTTTAATTAATAATAGAAAGCTTTGGCACTTTTACTAACCTTTTTGAAGACTATCAGGGTATTCTAGATTTTCTCTTTGACACCACAATCTTCTAATCCAGGCCTCCACACCAATGGAAAGACGAATTGGCGTCAAACTGTAAGAATGAATTTTCCTTACACTTTTTTGAATCTACTATGTACTCAACACATGAGATAACAAACTTTTTTTTTTTTTCAGAGAAGAACTCTCAGTTTTTCTCTTTGAGTGTTTTACAAAAGTTACATGAATGAAAAATCTTTTGAGATAATTGTTATCTCTCCCTTTTTATATTTGAACCATTCGTAATTTTTTAATTAATTTTAAATTTAAAATAACCACCATATCAGATATATGAGGAAATGATATATTTTACATGATTCTTACCTTTTTCCTTTCCCTTTTTTCTAAAAAAGAATTGAAAAAAAAAAGTTTTAACTTTTAATATATATATATATATATATAAAGAAGTTACGTTTACATAAACGAAAACGTAAACTTCCTTTTCACTTTTTTTAATATATATATATATATATTATATATATAACATGAACTTCACGTTAGCATGAAGTTCACGTTTTCTTTTTTTTATTTATTTTAATATATATATATATATATTAATATATTAAAATCCTAGTGACTTTCGAGGCACTAAGTACCTTCTTAGTTAGGGGAGCTATGTCTTGCTTGGGGACGGTAGGGTGGTAGGTATTTGGTCCTCTCCTTAGGTGTCATGGGTAGATAGTTGTCTTAGTAGGGATGCTTTCAATCCCAGCCCCAATATCATTTAGTTTTTCACTTGCATGCTAAGGTTAGAAAGCAAAAAAACTAAGTGGTATTGGTGTTGGGATTGAAGGCATCCCTACTAAGACAACTATCTACCCACGACACTTGAGGAGAGGGCCAAATACCTACCACGCTACCGTCCCCAAGCAAGAAATAGCTCCCTTACCGAAGAAGTTCCTTAGTGCCATGGAAGTCACTAGGATTTCCCTCGAAGTAAAGTCCTATAATTCAGAGGTCCAAATTGTTAGACATGGTGCCCTTAAGGAGTAAAATGTTATAATATGTTTGTGGAGACATTTTATCAATAAAGAGTTTGTTTATTATTCATATACTAAATGTTGTCCTTCTTACTTCCATATTTGTTAAATGTATGATAAGTAGACAAAAGTCTAAGACTATCAGTTTAAACCTATAAGAATCATGCATATGATGGACAAATTATGTAAAAGACATGAATCTTAAACGTACTGGTCTAAATCATAAGATCCGCAATTGGCGAAATAAAGTTGGGCGCTTTATGCATGCTAAGATTGTTATGTTCTCTATATCCCTAACAGAATGGCTTGTCTTAATCATTAGTGTAGGACTCCACGAGTAGAAACATTGGTACATTGTCATAGGTAAGATGTATTGGATTGGGACATAAAAGAATTGATTTAGATTAATAATTTGTTTGTGCAAATCAATTCACTTAGACAATCATATGTGTTGTGTCTTAATCCTAAAATGATTAATGGGCTCGTTCTCTTGACTTATGTCTTTTGATGTACCAAAGGGTAACATCCTGACTTTATGATGGTATTCATATCGATACATTGAAGACATGACTCTTAATTGTGTAGACCTGTTATTCATATCTATAAAATCCATATCTCTTTTATAGAGTTAATGATATTCTCTTATATGCATTATCCTATATTACTTGAAGCTTTGTAATTTTATATAATTTGAGAGTGCATCTCTAAGCTTTTAGTGGAGTAGTATTAGAGTTGATAATTATAAAATATATATATAAGATATTATATTTATAATTATGTGAGCTTGAACCATATAGGTCCATCAGGTCCCCTTTGCTAGCTCATAATAATCTTATAACGATACGGCATGCTTTTACAACACCTTTGTGACTTATGTTAAATTATTAGATTGGCTGAAATTCGATAAGATTAGATAATTCATGTCTGTTTATCTGTTGAATTAATTCAAGATAAACATGTTAAATTATTAGGATAATATTTTATTTTCTATGAGATTATCCAGATATAACTGTTTTAATCAGATAACTTTTCTACTAGGTTATTTAAATTGAAACTAGGGCTCTATCTGAGAATCTTAGATGGGAAATAAAAGATTCTCAAGGATCATATTATCACAAGTTCAATAGCCCAATTTGCTAGTTCAACCTGCCGATGGAGTAAACTTGGCAGACGGATGAATAAGTTCGGACTGGTGATCTAACGATAATTTGATTATACATTTTAGACACGATTTTCATTATAAGTTGATCCGAATTCGAATTTTAAGGCCTTATCTGATAATGATTAACCCCAAGTCCAACCTTTATAAATAGAGAGTGAGTTTTCTCAATTATTTAGATTAGTTGAGAAGTTTAGAGTGAATACTCCAGTGTGAGAAATTTTGAAACTCCCTGAGAGCTGTTGTTTTTAATTAAGAACCTTAGCACTAAGTTTTCTCAATTGTTTGGAAAGAGAGTCACCAAAGAAAGAGTTGTACGACGTGTGACCACCTACACTCTAATCGTGTATAGAGAATGGCAAAATGGACTATTTGTTTATGTGCAAGACCATCCAACAAGTAATGATACATTAAATTCATAATAAAGGATCCGTGGAATTTGCTGATTTCCATTCCCATAAGATAGCTCCCTCTTGGTTTGAAGTGCAGGGAAAGTTCCTTATACCGAGTATTTGAATATGTTGCATGCCAAGGGGTAATGTTTTTAACAAATTAAGTATATACAAATATTATTTCCACAAAAAATGGCATATATATATATATATATATATGTTATGGCTAATGAAAATGTTTAGAACCTATTCAAAATCATTAGAATTTATCATACATTTGAAAGCGTACTTACACATTAGAGGTCCCTGGTTCGAACAGAGGCTTAAACATGGGTTTTGAGGTGGAGTTAATGGATGCATTTTGGCTAATGATTTGCTCATAAATGTGGTTAGACGAATCTCTCATTTGAAAGTGATTCTACTTACTCCACAATTTTTTTATCATTCTTTATAGAAAAAAACTAACTTGTTGTCATTCTTTTTCTTATCTCATTTCAGTTATTTATTTGTATATAATTTAGGTAGAAAACTATACGGAAGAAACTTTTAGGTTCTGTTGGTTTTGAATTATATCTTTAAATAATTAAACAAATATAAAAGTGCAATCATATTTAAAAATTAAAAGTGACTCAAAGATAAATTAAAAAAAAACTATGTTTCCTTGGAATATTTAGAATAATGAAACTTGACCAATGCAAAATAGGTTGGTAGTTTCAGGGGTAGCTCTTAAAGGCCTAATTCTAATATTTCATCATAGTTCACATCACTCGATACTAAATACTAATATATGCACATGTTGTTGCCGGACTATTCTCCGTCCTGATCCTGATTTGATTCCGCATAGGGAAACCAGTTGCAAGTAATTCATAAGGTTGTAAAGTATATATTCCCCATCTTACATGAAGAATGACAGAAATATATATGTGTATATGTATGTGCGTGTATGTGTGTGTGTGCGTGCCTGTGTGTATGTGTGAGACAACTTGACTATTAAATTACTGTAAGCAGCTTTAGAAATTAATCGCTCCTATTTAATTTAGATTAAATAAATTGCAATATTTAAAATGATTTGTAAATTTTGTTCCCCTTAATCCCATCTGCAGATATGTGTTAATTTCTTAGTCACACATAGACAACTTCATTGATAATAATGTTGTATATATGAACATAATCCAGCTGTTCTTTCTCATCACTTTCTTTCGCTTAGGCCGTTTTAGTCTGTTTCGGTTATTTTGTCTTCTGAATCCATGTGGGTTTTCCCTTTCCTTTAGATATCATATATTTTCTTTTCTTATGGAATAAATATTTGAATATATAGTAAGCTCGACGTGCTCATATCGACTGCATTTTTTGTAACTAGTCAGGAAAACACGTAATGTGTATGAGTATTCTGCTTGTCATGTATCTATATATTTTTTTATCAATAGGATGACATAGATATATACACACACATCTAGAAACAACATAATATAATATTCTATAGTGTAATATAATATAAGAGATACATCTTAAAATACATATAAGGTTAGAAAGGAAATGTGGGTTAAAGCAAGAAAGAAAAGGAAAAAGGAACATGAAGGAAAGAAAGGGAAAAAAACAAAATAAGAGAAGAAGATAGAGCGAAAAAATTGATTAAGTGACATATGACAACCATTGGAGGGGTGACTATAAGGTACAATTTCTCTTTATATGTGTAAAGATAAGCTCAAACACTTTATTAAAAAAATAAGAAAAAGGAAAAGATATTACAAAGCAAAACATAAAAAGCCTAATAACTAATAGAAAAAGCATAACCAAATGCAAAATAAATTAAACAAAAATTAAGAATAAGAGCAAAGAAGTCATCAATGAGAAAGATCTAAGATTTCTAATTTTAAAATCATTTTCCTTCTTTGGATTGTTATTCAATTTGTTTCCATGAAATATAAAGATGTTTTTCTCAAGAACACAAAACATCATTTTATGTCTCTTTTTGAGCAAATACACAACTGCCGATTTCTAATGCATTATCGTTGGTATCAGTTGCTTCCTCTTATCATATGTGTGTATATATATATATATATGCTGTATGAACCTAATATAAAATGCATTTGTTAAAATAGATAAAGAAATGTATAATGACTCACAAAGATGTCTTGTAGTTATTAGTAATGTTATAAAATTTTGTTATGGATGCAATTACTATAAAAAAATGCAAATAAAAAAATAGCATCACTATAAATATGCTTTTTGACTGTAATATTTTTCAGGAGGACCTACAAGTTATGTTAAGTTTGTATCGTAATTTGATTTATAAAGAAAAGCTAGCTACGCCATTGACAAAAGCAAATTGGTGATTCGATTTCGTTAAGTTCATTTGGCCAGATTATGTTTTTAGATTAAGGCCCTAAGGCCTTCATCTGCCACAGGCCTTCTTAGACCACGATAATTTCACAATAGACAAATCATGGCCCTAAAAGGGTGGGAGGTTGGATGTTTAGGCCCGCCTCTCCAACCTTGCCAAAATTTTGGCAGAAAAGAAATTTCTACTTCAACCACTTGAGATTGCTCACCAAACACTGAAGAATTTGTTTCAACACTCCTCCTTCCTAGTGGGAACTTAAACGGACTTGGCTTCCTTTGGTTGACCTTCCTACCTAGTTTTCAAATAGGACTCCTAACATTCTTACTTCCTCTTTGAGGTGTCTATTTTGCTTCTTCATCATCTTGCAAACCCACATGATCCACGAAATCAATAAACTTTGAATCATTGATTACTTAAAAGCAAAGAAATGGTTGTACGTACCTTCCGTTTTTTGTTCCTGTTTGTTCATAAATAAATTTCAAGAGGATAAATTCCATAAGACAAAAGGGTGGAGAAAGTAAAGTAGGTATGGACTCAAATCTATTAACCAAAATAGGATTTAATAACTCCTTGTATGTGGATATAGTGTCAAAGACGAAAGGATACTAACAAGTTCCTATGCATGACTAGTCAAACACTATAATTAATAGTCCAAATTTAATTTTAGAAAATAAATATTAGTAGATAGTTAGAACATACACTCTCTCTCTTATCTATGACATTTAGGGTTTTTTGCATGAGCCTTAGGGGTGAACAGCGGACGGTTTGACGGTTTTTGGGCGGGTGCAGTGCGGTTTTTTGGGATGGCGGGTTGGCGATTAATCAACCCACAAACCGCCCACCACATGGCGGGTGGTTTCGGTTTGGTTTTGGGTGGCTGCGGGCGGGTGCGGGCGGGTTGAGGCGGTTTAAACCTATGCTATTGCCTAATGTAATTTTTTGGACCTTTTTTTTTTTAAGTGAAGAAAATTTGTAGAAAATATAAGATGATAATACATAAAGCATTCTCAACAACAAGTAAGTTTGATGTCTAAAGACAGTGATCATATTTAAAAGTATAAATTAAGAAACATAATCATTCACTGCAACAAGAAACGTCAACTACAGATGAAGTGATAAACAAAGTCAAGAGTCCATAAAAATTAAAGCCTATCCACTAGGTTCGAAAATAATAGAATGCTATAAATGAATGATGAACAAAGTCAAGTGTTCTTTTTCTTTTCAAGGCCTTTCTCTACTAACTTATTTGATTTGAATTTTAATCACTTCACAAAATAATAAATAAGTAGATAGGTTTAAATTTTTTTTTTTTTTAAATATATAGGCGGGCGGGTTCGGGTTGA